>PVIH01012562.1:0-46172 GCA_004025045.1 Sigmodon hispidus
GCAGGGCTGGTTTAACATACGAAAAACTGTAAATGTTATCCATCATATAAACAAACTAAAGGAACAAAACCACATGATCATATCCTTAGATGCGGAAAAAGCCTTTGACAAAATCCAACACTCCTTTATGATTAAAGCCCTGGAGAGATCAGGAATACAGGGAGAATACCTAAATATAATAAAGGCGATTTACAAGAAGACGATAGACAGTATCCAACTTAATGGAGAGATACTCATAGCAATCCCACTAAAGTCAGGAACTAGACAAGAATGTCCTCTCTCCCCTTATGTATTCAATATAGTTCTCCAAGTTTTAGCTAAAGCAATAAGGGAACAAAAAGAGATTAAGGTGATACAAATTGGAAAAGAAGAAGTGAAGCTATGTCTATTTGCAGATGATATGATTGTATACATAAGTGACCCACAAAATTCTTCCAAGGAACTGCTACAGCTGATAAACACCTTCAGTAATGTAGCAGGATACAAGATTAACTTAAAGAAATCAGTAGCCCTTCTATACACTAGAGATAGAAGAGCTGAAAAAGAAATAAGGGGAACATTACCCTTCATAATAGCTGCAAATAGTATTAAATACCTTGGAGTAACTATAACCAAAGAAGTAACAGACCTATTTGACAAAAATTTTAAATCACTAAAGAAAGAAATCGAAGAGGATATCAGAAAATGGAAAGCTCTCCCATGTTCCTGGATTGGTAGGATCAACATAGTAAAAATGGCAATTCTACCAAAGGCAATCTACACATTCAATGCACTGCCCATCAAAATCCCAACACAATAATTTTTGGACCTTGAAAGAACAATACTCAATTTCATTTGGAATAACAGGAAAGCCAGGATTACCAAAACAATCTTACTCAACAAAAGGACCTCAGGAGGTATCACCATCCCTGATTTCAAGCTATACTATAGAGCTACAGTAATAAAAACAGCCTGGTACTGGCATAAAAACAGACTTGTGGACCAATGGAATAGAATTGAGGATCCAGACATTAACCCAAAAACCTATGAACACTTGATCTTTGACAAAGAGGCCCAAAATATCCAATGGAAAAAAGATAGTATATTTATCAAATGGTGTTGGCATAGCTGGATGGAAGTGTGTAGAAAAATGCAAATAGATCCGAGCCTGTCACCCTGCACAAAACTCAAATCCAAGTGGATCAAAGACCTCAACTTAAACCCAACCACTTTGAACTTGATAGAAAAGAAAGTGGGAAATACACTTCTACAAATTGGCACAGGCCACCACTTCCTAAATATAACACCCGTGGCACAGACACTAAGACCAACAATCAATAAGTGGGATCTCCTGAAGCTAGGAAGCTTCTGCAAAGCCAAGGACACTTTCAATAGGACAAAACGACAGCCTACAGAATGGGAAAAGATCTTCACCAGCCCTACAAGTGATAGAGGACTGATCCCTAAGGTATACAAAGAGCTCAAGTATTTAGAACCCCAAACCTTGAATAACCCAATCAAAAAATGGGGTACAGATCTAAAAAGGGAATTCTCAGCGGAGGAACTATGAATGGCTGAAAGGCACCTGAAAAAGTGCTCGTCATCTTCAGCCATCAGAGAAATGCAAATCAAAACAACTTTGAGATACCACCTAACACCTGTTAGATTGGCTAAGATAAAAGGCACAGATGACAACCTATGTTGGAGAGGATGGGGAGCAAGGGGAACACTTCTCCATTGTTGGTGGGCATATGAGCTTGTTCAGCCACTTTGAAATGCAATATGGAGGTTTCTCAGAAAACTGAGAATCAATCTCCCCAAGGACCCAGCAATACCACTTCTGGGTGTATACCCTAAAGAGGCACATTCACACTCCAAAGGTATTATTAGCTCAACTATGTTCATAGCAGCATTATTTGTAATAGCAAGAACCTGGAAACAACCTAGATGTCCCTCAACTGAAGAATGGATTAACAAACTGTGGTACATCTACACAATGGAATACTGCTCAGCAGTAAGAAAAAATGATATCCTAAAATTCGCAGGCAAATGGATGGATTTGGAGAATATCCTCCTGAGCGAGGTACCACAAACTCAGAAAGATAAGCAGGGGATGTACTCACTCATTAGTGGTCTCTAAACAAACAAAGAAGAAAAAAAGCCAAGCATGCCCAAGTGGCAAACCACAACCACTGAACATCTTGGGATCAGAAACACTCTGGACTGACCCTTCGGACTCCACTTCAACTATAGGAACACCTGACTCACTCTTGAGGGAGGGTGGACAAAACTGGATTTGACCAGGAGTGGAGAGTGATCCAAGCATTATTGGGTCAGAGGGACCATAGGACTGTCTCCTCCCTGCCCAGGGAGGTGATGGGTAGTTTCGGAGAAGCAAAATGACCTGATGTGGTGGGAGGGGGAAGGGACCTTGAATAAGGATATACAGGGATGGAAAAATAAAATTCAGAGGGAAAGCTGAACATAAAGTAAATATATGTATAACAATCTTATTTGCATTTTCACCCTTGATAAGTCATGCTTATGATTTTTATCTTCTTTATAGTTATTGTTAACTTATCAGCATTTTAAATTCATTTTACTGTTTTTTTTTGATAAATACAAAATAAATAATGAAGAAAAAAAACAGTGACTTAGAGGATTTCAAACAGTTAACTGAAAACCATGATATAAGTATAGTCTAAAATCTCAAAGAAGACATAAACATGTGAATAAATTTTAAGAGGACACACTTCAACACACACACACACACACACACACACACACACACACACCCTGAATGAATTTCGTAAAAATACATTTGGATACAATAAGGAATTCAATTCAAGATAAGAAAATAGAATTCAATAGAGATAAAAATACAGATAAAAAGTAAACTAATGATCTTTGAAAAAAATTCAATAAGTCGAAGGATAAAAACATCAAAGTGAAAAGCATCACCAATGGAATGGCTCATATAAAGAATGGAATAGGAGGCTTTGAAATTCAGACTCCCATGCAGAGGTGATCAGATTCTGGCACCTGGACCACCGGAAAGTCACTCTCTGGGACCAAGATCAATCCCTAGAGTCTGATCTCAGATACTCCCTAGCAGACAGGACTGGGGTTTGGCTGTGAGGGGCTCCTTCAGGCACACCTAAAGAGGGGACCTAGAATGGTTGGGCCCTGCCTGTAGGGCAAACTGCATCATCATAGAAGGACTGAGGCTTTGAAATTCAGACCCCTGTCCAGAGCAGAGTCAGAGATTGAGCAGACCCCTTGCTCACAGGAGGCAGGAGACACACAAGCCCTGGTGCCACAGCTGGCTAGGAGCTGACTAATTGTGCACCACTGAAGCCATGGGCAGATGCTAGTGTAAAAATACATATAATATAAAGAACAACAAGGCAACACCAGAAGAAGAAACTGTTGGTTCTACAACTATAAGACTTGAACAGAGCAATGAAGAGGAAACAGAAAGAAACAACAGCAAAAACTCCTTTATGAAGATTATTGAAGCCCTCAAAGATATAAAAAAAATTCTCTTAAAGAAATAGAAGAAAATACAAACAAAAAATTGGAAAAGATGAACAAATCCTTGAAAGAAAATCAACAAAAGGTAAACCAAAATATGAAAGAAACATTCCGGGAACTAAAAACTGAAATACAAGCAATAAAAAAGGCACAAAATGAGGCAAAGGCAGAAACAGAAAATTTGAAGAAAAGAGCTGGAACTACAGATACAAGTATAACCAACAGAATCCAAGAGATGGAAGATAGAATCTCTGGAGTGGAAGACTCAGTAGCAGAAATAGATATATCAGTCAAAGAAAATAGTAAAACCAAAAAAGCCATAACACAAAATGTTCAGGAAATCTGGGACACCATGAAAAGACCTAATTTGAGAATAATAGGAATAGAAGAAGGAGAAGAATACCAGCTCAAAGGCACAGATAATGTTTTCAATAAAATCATAGAAGAAAACTTCCCTAACCTGAAGAAGGAAATGCCTATAAAGATACAAGAAGCTTACAGAACACCAAATAAATATGACCCCTCAAAAAAGTTCGCTTTCCACATAATAATCAAGCCACAGTGTACAGAACAAAGTAAAAATTTTAAGAGCTGCAAAAGAAAAGGGCCAACTTACTTATAAAGGCAGACCCATCAGAATCACACCTGACTATTCAATGGGAAATGATGAAAGCAAGAAGGGCTTGGTCAGAAGTTATACAGACACTAAAAGAGCATGGCTGTCAACCTAGAATACTATACCCAGCAAAATTATCAATCACCATAGATGGAGTAAGTAAGAATGGATTAACTAACTGTCGTTTATCTACACAATGAAGTACTACTCAGCAGTAAGAAGAAATGATATCCTAAAATTTGCAGGCAAATGAATGGATTTGGAGAATATCCTCCTGAGCAAGGTATCACAAACCCAGAATGACAAGCAGGGGATGTACTCACTCATTAGTGGACTTTAAACAAAAAGCAAAGCATCCCCAAGCTACAAACCACAGCCACTAAACAGTTTGGGATCTGAAGCAGCTTGGACCAGCAACTTGGAGCCCACTCCCTCCAGAGGAACACCTGACCCAGTCTTGATGTTGGGGTGAGGAAAGTGGATCTACCTGGAGTGGATGCTAAATTAAGACACTTTGTACCTTGGGACCTTCTGTCCTTGCTGGGGAGGAGATAAGGAGATGGGGAGAAGAGAGAGTGACGGGGAGGGATGGGAAGGGGAAGGGAGTTTGAACATGGGAATACATGGATAAAAAATGAGACTTTATTCATAAAAATTCAGATCAAATTTTGTTTCATTGGCTTTAAGCTAATTTGCTTGTAACATGACAGAAAATACTTTTCAATTTCTTTTAATTTATGTTTTGCTATAGGACTTTGCTATAAGTATCAATTTCAAATTTTCAATATTGATCACCTGTGGCGAAAATGTTTTTATATGTTGTAAATAAAAAACTGTTTTGTCCTATGCACAGCACTGTAAAAGTGGATAGAAAATCAAAGGGCAGGCAGGTAGGAGAAGGGTAGAGTTAGTCAGTTGCCATCCGACCCCTGAAGGAAAAACATGTAGAAATATAAGTGAGCTACGGGCTGAGCCACGTGGTGGGAAGATTAATAAAAATAGGTTAAATTAAGATGAAAGAGTTAGCTAAGAGCTTGCTAATAATGTGCTTAACATATGGGCCAAATAGTATAAAATATATGTGTCTGATTTATTTCATTGGGGGACAAAAGCTGCTGCGGGCCAAGTTCCAAACCTCTGGGCACAAACAGGCCCAAAAAACTTACTACAACAATCACCTACTATGATCATTGTGAATAGTTCTTCATTAGAGTATATGAAGTTAACTTATGAAATATTTTCTTGAAAAATGAATATATCAATTGCTGATATTAATAAGTATTACAGTGACTTTCATCAAAGGTTGTTTTCTTATTCCAGACATGAAAGAGAAGAGACACATATGCTATTTCTAAACTATTTCAAGAAAACATTTCTATTTTTAGTTACACTGTAGGGGCAAGAAGTAAAAGACAACAACAGATAAATGTTAACTATTTATACCATTGCCATCATGCTTTGACAGTTGGTGCATATATCTCAAGGCTAACATATCAGGGTTACTAATGGGCTCATTAATATTATCTGTGATATTGGCTGAAAATTTTACCAGAGCACATCATTTACACCAAGTAAAGTGAGAACATGACATTACCTTCTTTTGAATCTAAGAGAACATTTTTTTATATTTATGCTTCAATTATGGGTTAATGGAAAATAAAATTCAGAATGTCACATGTGTATACTGTATTATCTTTCTGTAAAAAGTAGAATTTATGTTTGGGGTAAAAATATTCTTTGGTTCTAATTCCTGTTACTGTTTTAAAAATTAAAAGTATCAGAGCAAAGTAAAAACTATAAAAGTAAAAGCATAAACTGGGAAAAAAAGAAATGTATGTATGTAGGCCCCTGCTCTGACCTTCACCTGCACTCTGAGCCTTGAAGCATATAGCCTGTGGATAGCTAGTTGCATATCCTGTGTTTCCCATTGTCTGCTATGTTTTGGTCTTCCTGCCTGTAGAAGCTAATACAGGGGGGCTGGAGAGATGGCTCAGCAGTTAAGAGCACTGTCTGCTCTTCCTGAGGACCCGGGTTCAATTCCCAGCACCCACATGGCAGCTCACAACTGTCTGTAGTTCCAGTTCCAGGCAAAACACCAAGGCAAATAATTAAATAAATAAATAAAAGTGTTTTTTTTTTTTTTTTTTTTTAAAAAAAAAAGAAGCTAATACAGGAAGATGGGCTTTTTACTTGAAGTCAGTAATTTCCAGCCACTTGGGGAACTCCCACTGTGCTTCCTGCCCCAGATAGCCCCATATTTAAGCTCAGATGGCGATTCAATAAAGTGGCATGTTTTTTGAATGAATGACCCGAGTGTCTGTGTCCTTTTCAATCTGCAGGCCTGAGCCTGACTTGATGATCCCAAGTAGTACAGGCCTCTACATATGTACAGCATGTTCTAACAAAAATAACCTCAAATTTGGATCAATAAACAAAATTCTAAGCCAACATAAATATTTAAAGCTAGTAGTTGATTTTTTTGGTTTAAAAGTAGAATAATCTACTCTTCTATCCTATCTATATCCCATTTTTTCTTTTCAGAGTGTATTCAATAATCTACTTCCTACTTTATCATTTCTATATCTTTTTTTTCAGAGTACATTCAATAATCTACCCTCTAATCCTATCATGTATGTATCCCTTCTTTTTTTCAAAAAAGACCCTGAATCTGTTTAGCTTTTTTTTTTTTTTAAAAAAAACATATTCAGTAACAACTTGTAATCAACAATCTTAAACATAACAAATATCCATAACCCACTGAATGACTAAAAACCATCAACCTCTTTTGAATGTGGGTGTCATGTTCTTAAAATTACTTGATGCTTTCTGAGGTGATGGTGTCTCTAGGGGATCCTGAAAAAGAAAAATTTGGGTCAATTGTAAAGCACTGTGAGAGGTAGCTGTATCATTTGTGTAATGGGAAAATGCAGGGTTTATCTGTCTGCGAGGCCACCTTGAAATTGTCCTGAGCAGTTTGCAGTGTTTGTCAGCTTAGTGGCATTATGATTGTCCTGGTGGAACTGTCATCATGGACTGAGAAGGAAAGGGAGGGCACCAGTAGTGTTTAAGGAGAGGGACGTTGCAGTGGGAATGATGTAAATACAGAACTCATGTACGAAATCCCCCCAAAAAATGTTAAATAAGATAATCAGGAAAGCTAATGCCTAGTATAGAAATATAGATAGAGGGTGCTCATAGGTTAGGTGTTGAGACTGTTCCTTATAATGTTACAAATTCATATTTAAATGCCTAGTCTTCAGACTCCTGTGTGGCTATAAGAAAATGACCAAATGACTTTGAAATTCAATTTATTAATCTGTAAAATGTGAGGGATATAGGTACATGTAAGAATCACTGGAAAGACTTGTTGAAACTCTATCAACCTCAGGTAAAGTTCCTGGTATATAAATATAGCAAGCATGTGATAAATGCTATCTATTGTTCTTAAGTTAGTAAAAGTATTGGTCATCCCCTACAAGGAACTCTATGTATATTGTTGGATTTAATTCTCACAGAAAACCTAAGAAAGGAAATCCTGTGCATTCCACAGAGAAGAGAGTTGAGGCCCACCCAAGGGGGATAAGCAGTTGCTGAGAAATTAAGGACAAGTCTCTCCATCCCTCAGAGTGCTCTGCCTCTGGGGTTTGACAGCTAATCAGTTGTTCAGAGACTAAAGAGTTTGAAGGTTGTAGTGCACAGCTGCTCCAAATCTCTTTCATCATCTGTATCACTAAGTCTCTTAGCATTGAAGGGCCTGGTCTGAAACCCACACTAGGGAACAGCTTTCCTCCCTCTTTCCTGTTTTTCTCAGCACAGTGCCTCCATGTCCTCCCTCAGGATCATTACAGGAATCCCAGGATATAGTCCCTCTGGCCCTCCCTACAAGGTTCATGTGGGAACACATTTTGTCCTTGAGAATTTGGTTGGGTTGCCATGGGCCTTTTCTAATTAGTCTCCTTTCTTGGGTTTCTTTTTCATCCCCAGACCCAGAGAATTTTCTTTCCTCAACCACAAGCTTAGAGGTCAGCCTTGCTCAGTTCTCAAAGCCTGTTTGTTGTAGGCATGTAAAAAAAAAAAACTGTTTCCTTAGCCTAAAAACCCCATTCAATCCTAGAGCCACCTCTAATTTCCTGAGTGACTTTGGGACAGTAGACAGCCCTTTATGTCCATCTGCTAAACTGGGCTATTTTATCTTCTCTATGCACCGGTAGACAATATGAGGGTGAGAACAAAGACATAGGAAAAATTTCGGATCCCCACAGTGATGTGGAACGCCATTGCCTCATCATGGTAGTGTTTATTAGGGCTCGTATCTTTGACGTGGCCTTGCTTGTGCACACTTCTCTCTCATTTCTTGGGATTAATTTTGAGGTCTCCAGAGGCTGACACTATGATGGAAAATCCCCAGGACAGAGTGCCTCAGCCTTTCTTTGTTACATATATATGTATGTATATATAAATATTTCCTTCCTGTTTTCACAGAAGCTGAATGTGTTTGTGTGTTTCACATTTTTTTCCTCCCACAAACCACATTTGTTCCTGAGCCATCACTGGTGAGTTTTCTCAGCTCTTCCTCTGCCTTTAAGTTACCAGAAAGTGACTTCAGCTGTTTCTTAGCTAATTGACCTTTTTGGCTTTACAGATATGTTGATCTTTGTTCTAAAATAAAACAAGAGACTTGCTTCAGTGGACAAGTCTTCTGCAATGGAATGTAATAGTCAGTTCAGTGCCAGTGATGGTCTTCACCAGCGATGGTCCTCTCAACCACAGACATCTGGGTGGTGGTGTTAGGTTCACTACTGTTCCCCGAAGCTGAGTCATTGCTTCTGTGCCATCTTGGCCCCTCCCACAAGGGGAAAAGCAGGAACCTGATCTTCGAGACAACCCTGATTCCTGACCCCAAACCATTCCCCTCTCCCAGAACTGAGCATAACTTTGAGTCACAGGAAGGTTCACAGAGAGCTTCAAGAAAATTTTTCTTTTTTTTTAGATTGAATTTTCTTTTATTGACAGAGGTCCAAAAACTGGATTTATGAAGACATATTCTTTTTTTTCAGTTTTAATACATTATTTATTTTTGCCCATTTTTATATTTTCTTTTTTTAAAATTAATTAATTAATTAATTTTTTTTAAGAAGTCACACTTTCTATCTTTGTATATCCTTATTCAAGGTCCCTTCCCCCTCCCGCCACATCAGGTCATTCTTTCTTCTCCACAACTCCCCATCCCCTTCCTGGGCAGGCAGCAGACAGTCTTCAGGAAGAATTTAAGAAAGGTAAAGCTTTGAGCCCTTGATATTCTGGGATTAATTTGAGTGTTAGTAGTTAAAAGCAGAGGCTCTGAGGGTTAAGCCTGCCTCTCCTGTGTCTTATACTTTATGCATGCTCACAGTTTGATTGATGTAGAGCAAGGAATAAAATAGTACTCATTCTACAATGATGATGAAGAAATTATCTACTACATGTAAAGTCCTCAGAACAATGCCCAGCCTACAGCAAGCTTACCAGTAGTTCATCTGGAATGTTAGCAGAGAATGTCCCAAGACAACTATCCACATCAAAATGCGTTGGCTGCTGCAGAGAGTGCTCTTTCTCCTTTGTTCCACTAATTCATTGTGATGTGGTGTTTAGTAGGTTTATGTGACCAGCAGCAGATGCAGCACCATGCAGCATTTAAAACTCTGTATCTGCTGTAGGCAGTTTGCAAAACTGAGTAAATGTCACCTCAGCTAAAGCCACTGGTAAGATTGAAATTTCTTTTAGTCACACACACACACACACACACACACACACACACACACACACACACACACTCTGTCTGTCTGTCTTGTCTGTCTTTCTCTCTCACACACCCTGTTTCAATCTTCTAACATTATACCATGAGAATTTTGCTACTTAAGAAAAACACAATAGTGAATGTATTTATAGTATGTTTTCTGTCTATGTACATTGGTGTCATATAAATAAATAGGGACTTCTTAAATTTTAACTATTGTCTTGATAGCTCTTTTATTTTGCAGATAAACTTTTCCCCAATATACAAACTTTATTTTTTTTCTGTTTTTCAAGATTAGTGTTGTTAATGCTACAACAAAAATTTTTAAATTAAATGTAATGTTCCATCTTTCTCTGTTCTTAATCTCCTGTGATGATCAGATGCTGTCTTCTAACAAATCTTACTGTTCCACAGTACCAGAACTTGGGTGTTTTTTCTTTAGAATGAGGAGTGGATTTGTCTGTGTTTTGTGTGTGTATTAGGCAGTTGATCTGATGTATGTTACAAACACACTGACACTCAAGCACCCCAGCTCCTCAACAACAACAACTTACACTTTTCAAATTATTTCTTTTTATTGAGATTATTATATAATTACATCATTTGGAGGGAGAAAAAGGAAGGGAGAGAATGATATATTTCCTTTTTAAGTTTCTAGTTGGTAAGATTTTAGCAGCTATAATTTAAATTTCCCCAGTCCATTGAGAGGTCTGATTGCTTTCCTGCTTGGGTGTTTCTTTAGGGAAACTCATGCAGCCAAAGCCTAGAGCCAATGGGACAACTGTTACAGAATTCATCCTGCTGGGTTTGGTGGAGACACCAGAGCTGTGGCCAATTGTCTTCCTACTCTTCCTCTTGGCTTACATGATCACAGTTGGAGGCAACCTTAGCATCCTGGCAGCTGTCTTGGTGGAACCAAAACTCCACACTCCTATGTACTTCTTCCTGGGGAATCTGTCAGTGATGGACGTGGGGTGCATCAGTGTCACCATTCCCTGCATGTTGGTTCGGCTCTTGTGCCACAAGCGCACAATTCCATATGGAGACTGCCTCACACAGCTCTTTTTCTTCCATCTGCTGGTTGGGGTTGACTGCTTTCTGCTGACAGCCATGGCTTATGACCGGTTCCTGGCCATCTGCAGGCCCCTCACCTACAGCACCCGCATGAACCACACAGTCCAGAGGATCCTGGTGGCCACATCCTGGGTTTGTGCCTTCAGCAATGCACTGACCCACACTGTGGCCATATCCACACTCCACTTCTGTGGCCCCAATGTGATCAATCACTTCTACTGTGACCTGCCCCAGCTCTTCCAGCTGTCCTGCTCCAGCACCCAGCTCAATGAGCTGCTGCTCTTTGCAGTGGGTTTCTTTATGGCAGGAAGCCCCATGGCTCTCATTTTCACATCCTACATCCACGTGGCAGCTGCAGTTCTGAGAATCCGCTCTGCTGAAGGCAGGAAGAAAGCCTTCTCCACATGCAGCTCTCACCTTACTGTGGTGACCATATTCTATGGTGCAGGCATCTTTAACTACATGAGACTTGGTTCTATCAAACTTTCAGATAAGGATAAAGCTATTGGGATTTTCAACACTGTCATCAACCCCATGGTGAACCCTCTCATCTACAGCCTCAGGAACCCTGATGTGCAGGCTGCCCTCTGGAAGGTATTCACAGGGAGACGGGCAGCAGCTTAGTGTGGTCTCAAGGCTCCTTCAGTCTATTTCTTTTAAGACTAGAGCTGGGTATAGAGGTGTCCTGTACTGTCAAACACTACAAAAAATTGTTCAGAACTCTTTCCATCTCAGAGCTTAATTTAAGGGATAATTATTGTTGTCACCCAAAGAAGTTGTACCCAGGTTTAGATGGTATACACTTAGATTCTCCCTGGTCTGCCCCTTTATAAGTTCCCCCATCTGTCATTACATCTTCCCCTTAGCTGGAGTTCCCAAAGTGTCTCAGAAAAGCATCTTCCTGGGGAGTCTTATTTATTCCTCAATGTTGGGAATAGTTGATCTGTTCTCTGTAACCTAAGCCTAGATGTAGAAAAGTTCACTTCTCTTATAAAACTCCTATAAGATTCAGAGGATTCAGAGAGGAACCTTGTTCTATGACTTCGTATTCCCTAGTAATTCTAGAGGACTTGCTATCTGGGTGCAGCTCACAGGCCTGATTGTAAATATTAAAACTCCTCTCACATAAGAAAAGTTGTGATGTAAAACAAACTTCTCTCATTTACCATTCTTGTCTCTACACTTTTGAAAAATAAGAGTCCATAATCTAAACATGTAAACATTTCAAAGCTCCCATTACTTGATATTAAATTTTACTCTGAGTTCTTACTCTTTGCCATAAACCTCCAAACTGTAAATTCATGTGTGGATGCAGACCGCACGTCAGTGAAAGTGTGGCTCTTCCCCTACAGTGTTCTCACATCCTGTTTTCTGTTCATCAGCCATCTGTCTAGCCATCCCCTAGGTGCATCTTCCTCCTCATGTGAGAGAGCCATGTGTTTCTAGATGAAACACCTGTTCTTGACAGCATTACTGTCTAGTTGATATTTCTCTAAACCATTTCTCTAACTCCTTCTTTTGACCTGAATCTATGGCTTAACTACTGCATTATGTTTGATGTGGGTGGGCACACTGGAAGGATGGGCTAAGACTGAGATGGAAGAAAGAGTATGTAAGGGGGATTAAAACAAGACTGGAGGTAGAGTATTTGCAGGAAAATTTAAATAAACAATGGGGAAATAAGGAGAAATCTTGATAGAAGATTAAGTACAGGGGTTGAGAAGAAATAATAGAAGTATTAGAGAGGGTGACATGGGTCACAGGGATAGAATACAAGATGGGAAAGAATAAAAAAATCACCCTGATAAGGTAGCAAGATACTGTTAAGAAATTTGAGAAAGTTAATATTTATATGTCAGAGGTAGATGATTTGGACTTCCCATTCTGTGTGGTACAGCGAGAATCAGTTCTTGACAACCATGAAACAATTATTGTAGTTCATCCCCTGTCGTAAAAAACAAACAGAAAACCAAAACAATTTCTCAAGCTTTTCTGAGTGTACTAGAGTGCCTGGGGCTCATCTGTCACTTCTCTAGCCAGAGAGGCAACTTCAAAGTCAGGAAGAATGTCTGTCAGATGAAGAAATACAACAGGGATATTTGGTATGAATCCAACAAAGACTGTGACAAATACCTGATCCACAGTCCCACTTTTTAATCCATTCATATTGTGAAAAAACAGGCAGAAAGATGGGTCTTTCATGATTCTTTCTGATTTATTAGACAAACCTCCTGTAAGGGACTGGGAAATCTCATTCATGTTGTGAAAAGGCAGGCAGAAAGATGGGTCTTTCACAATTCTTTCTGATTTATTAGACAAACCTCCTGTAAGGGACTGGGAAATCTCAAGAGTTCTCACCTCACATCCTCTGCTGTCCATGATGTTCTTGACCTCAGGTAAATTCTTTATCCTCTCTTGACATGTACTTGGCAGGAGGAACAAAGCGATCATTAAGGCTCTCTCACTACTAATGTTGTCTTGTTCTATTAGTCTAAGTATCTAAAAAGATTCTCATTCTATTAGTGCTGGGAATGGCCACTGCTTCCCCCATTGCTTTTCTTTTCTTTTTTTTATTATGAATAAAGAAGTCACGTTTTCTGTCCTTGTATATCCTTAATCAAGGTCCCTTCCCTCTCCCACCATATCAGGTCATTCTTTCTTTTCCACATCTCTCCATCCCCTCCATGGGCAGGTGATCCCAAGGTCCCAAGGTTCCAATATTGCTTAGTTCAGCCTCCACTCCTGGCAAAGCCAGTTTTCTCCTTCCAACATCAAGACTGAGTCAGGTGTTCCTCTACCCCCATTGCTTTTCACCACCAACATTTAACACTGCAGCATAACACAGCTTGTTTGCCTCCAAGACCTTGGAGCCCCAGGCCTCCCCATCACCTGGCCATTCATGCCATGCTTTAAGGGGTGGTTGGTTGGCTTGGTGACTTGTTATGGCACCATCATTAGGAAAAAATAGAGCATCTGATATCAGTATCACAAATAACCACTTCAGGCAGTGACCCCACTTCTCTGTTTACCCAGAAAGACCACAAGGTTTTTTAAATAATTTGAAAGCTTCTACTTTCTTTGAAATCAATGTTCTGTTTATTTTTATTCTAAACTAGAAATCTCTTCACAGTTTAAAACTATCATTAGCCCTGAAATACATCATATTTTAAATGTTAAGTGGTGCAGCCACCATTGATTTTTCAACACCAGGACCACAACAATGCCCCACACACCCACTCACACACATTCAAAATATGACATTGCTTTGTGATTAACTTTTCTCTTTTATGTTATTAGTTATATGAATCAATCTAAAAGTATATCTTATCCATTTTAATAGCTATTCAACATTTCACTTTATATATTAACAGTGGTCTATGTCACTAAGTCGTTTATATTTTTTGCTTTTGTAAGTGTTAATATTTCTGAAATTAATATTTATCTGTGTTATATGCATACGCAATTACCTTTACTGGTTAAGTTTCTACAAGTAATGTATAAGTGTGGGTGCATGTGTACTAAAGGAAATACAAAGACAAATTTAAACTTTGGTAAGTATTCTTGTCTTTCTTTTGCCAAAAAATGTGCAGCATTTTACATCTTGTTTGGCACTGTGTGGGAATGTTTGTTACTGCACATCTTTGATGTCACTGGGTATTATAAGTGTATCTTTTGTCTTTAACAATTAAATACATTGTAGTGTTCTTTAATTTGAATTCTTTTATAAATGTGGTTAGTTATAGATAGGTGGATGGATGAATAGATGGATAGATAGATATTGATATTTTGATATTTTCATTTGCTTTCAGCAAATTGTGTGTTTTGTTTTAAACAAGGACACAGTAAAGAAACAAACTGACCACTCCATGGTTAGGAGGAGAGTTTTATTGTAGGTCAGAGAGAAAACAGTCAGAGGCATCTGGAAGAGTCCAGAGCAAAGAGAAAAAGAGGCAGAATGAGCATGGACAGGTCTAGAGAAGTGGACATGGAAAATCATGGGTTATAAGGAGAACAAATCGCTGAGGAAAGGGAAGGCTGTGAACTGGAGCAGCCTGGGAGTTTATTGTGGAAGAGGAGGTGAGAAGGGCCAGGATGAAGTGAGGACTTTAAAATGCACAACAGTTACATGTGAGTATGGACCAAAGGTGTCTGGAGACTAGTGTGGGCTTTGATATGTAAGGGAAAAGTTCTGTCTGGCAAATAAAAGCTAATTGCACAGGCTCTTGAGGAATGTTGTTCTTTGTACAGTCCAACTTAAGCTGAACCAACACTGTCATATTGGGGTTATCCACTGACTTTTAGGGAATTGGAAGTCCCTTTGGATTTGGCATTAGATTTTTGGGAGTGGAGTGGTTGCCCTTTTGGTTAGTTTATTTATTTTTTTAAAACTTACTTTCTTCATCATTAATTAAATAAAACTTATCTGGTAAGTAAAAATTGTACATATTCATGAGATATAGTCTTTAATACCCGTGTACACTCTATAACCTTTGCAGTGATTGGGAGACACTGTTCATGTTCCAAGATGGCACATTTGCTAGGTACTTCACACAGATAATCCTGAAGACCCCATCTGTCTTTAACTTTCAGAGTCTCTACTGCTCAAATTTGAGTTTTACATTTTCATGAAATTTATCATCTTTGTTTTGTGTCAAGTTCATAATGTTGTGCCCTGGTTGTGAGACCCCCCCCCCAAAGAGACCACCAGAGAAGCAAACTCTCCAAAAGCAAGGTTTATTGAAAAATGCAAATTGTGACAAGGGCCTCGGCCCAGCACACAAGAATGGCAGTGACCAGAAGAGGTACCTGCCCCTCTGCAAGCTGGGTTTTTAAAGGCAAAACCCACAAGGTTATACATCATTTAGGATTCTGATTAGCTCATTTTGGGGGACTTTCCAGATTTCCTCTGTTATCTTCGCTGGCTATTTGTCAAACACTCCTCTGTAGACTATCTTCCATGCTGGGACATTCCATGGTTAATCAGCTGCTATCAGATAGCCCCTAGACCATCTCCTGTTTGTACTTTGTACCTCTGCAGAACTCAGGCCTGTCTCAAGCTAGGGTGTAGGAACTTTTGCTCAGAATGGAGGCCCTTCTCTGGTTCTTCAATAAGAGGACTTTTCCGTTTAAACATTGTATCAATGTTAGTCTGTAGTATCTTTTAGCCTCTCCTGTTTTTCCTTCATTCTAAGTATTTGATGTATTCAGTGCTTATTTTTGTGAGTAGTTTAACTTTTATCTCCACTGATTAGAAGTCTCCCAATAAAATGTACATTTGGTCACTCTTAAAATATGTGTAATAAACAGAAAAGACAAATTATTATGTAAGATCAGAGCTGTCATGAAAGAGAGACTTTCAGTAGAGCCATTTCCCTAACAACCTACGTATGCTAGCAAAACAGACCCTGTAGGAGTTCCACAATTCAGTGATGCCGAATAGAAACTTAATTCTTCTCAAAATTTTAATAGGAATCCAAAGATGAAATTCAGATAGACAAAAGAGGCCAACATATACTTTATTAAGAAAGATAAATACAGTATAGATACGCAACACCATCAGCCATCAGAGGAAAGCAAATTATAGCTACAAACCCACTAATTCTGAGCTTTGGAAGACAATTCTGTTCCCATTAGACTTCAGCCCATTTCCTCAATACAGGAATGCCCCTGGAGCTTCCCAGGAAACTTAAGCAATGATCCTTCTGATCCTGCATGCTCCTCCAATGTGTCTACCATCATCCTGCCTGAGCTTCCACACACATCTCAGTGGTTTATTAGGGCCAACTCCAAGTATCTTGGCAAGGATATCTAGCTCTGCAGTGGGGAGTTCTCCTGTATCAGATAAATCTCTCTGTGTCATCTAACCCCACTCCCTGGTCAGAACTTATGCTCACGTTTTCTCTAGGAACTAGTGTAATTCTCAAGTCTGGACAAGATGCCTAGACAGTGAGTCAACTTCTTACTGCTATTGAAACACATTTCTATGAACTAAATGCCTTAAAACCACAGAAATCTATTACTTCATCTTTCTGGAGGCCAAAAGTCTGAATAAAACTAGTGTAAAGGCATTAGCAGGGATGGTTCTTCCTGGAGGCTCTGGGTCGAGGAACTATTTTATGTCTTCAGTGCTATTGGCTCCTGGCATTCCTTGACTTGCTCCCACATCCCCCAATCCTCATTTCCAGCAACTTCCATTAGCCTGTTCTTTTCTTCTACACTAATAACTTTGGAGCTTTAGAACTGGTTATTGCTGGACACACAGAATGGGAAACTCAAATCTTTTATCTCTGATGTATTAACTTTTTCCCTCCCTGAATCATCATTGCACTGTCTTTCTGTTGCTCCATGGCACTACTTCCAGGACAACCCACCACTTTTAGAATCATGTTCAGATCCCAAGCTGACCTCCCAGGGGTTTGCTCTAATGAGCTCTCTGGGGAAAGCACTACATTCTTGTGAACTCATTAGGAAGACAAGAGTGAAGAAGCCTTCCCTCTACTCTTTCCTCCCTCCCAGGCTCAAGTTAAGTCTGAAAATGGGTTCCTATATACTCAAAGATCCTAGGTTGACATCTGGAAAATAGGACATCTCCTTGGGAAGACCCCTTCTAGTACCTAACTGTATCTCTTGCTTCCAGGGAGACCAATAAAGATACAGTCACATCATCTGGGCTTCAGTGGCACTATTGTTCAGTTGGACTGGCATCAACTGCTTTTACTCCATCTACATGACAAAACTTAAATGGCAGAGAGTGTGAGACATTGTGACTGTGCTAAGGACTGAGATGGTTCCTTTTACATCTCTCCCCTCATCCTTCCCCTTTTCATAGGAGGGCTAATTTCTGAGTCCCCAGAGCCTCACACTGCCTTGACAAAGGAGATATCAGCTTGCTACTTCTTCACTTATATCGCAGTCATGCGACCCAACCCCTCACCCTCTGGTTGGTTAACAGAGTGTGTGCAGCAACTTCATCTCTTTCATGAAGCTTTATTGGTTTGGTATACAGTTTAGACAGAGATGCTTACAGGCCCTTCCTCAGCTCTTATAAAACAGAGAAGGGACTTCTGTTATCATCACTTCAAACTTGGCATTATAAATGGTATAAATGCTCCTGGAAGGGAAAATCCACTTAAGGGAAGAACCAAGAGAGTGACTCAGAGGCCCCGGATCCTTTTCTGGTTCCCCTTTCCCCCAACCTCTTCTTTCTTATGAAACCTATTCTGTGTGGTATTTAAGAGCATGAGGGGACTTGCTGAGTTTAACTCACTGCCTAGTCCTACTTTTTGCTGTACCAGATATCCTGAAAGCTTCCCTTGCTGAACTTTTCACCACTGAGAGAAAGAAAGGACT
The DNA here is from genome assembly GCA_004025045.1 of Sigmodon hispidus. Lineage (NCBI taxonomy): Eukaryota > Metazoa > Chordata > Mammalia > Rodentia > Cricetidae > Sigmodon > Sigmodon hispidus. Next base: position 18,330 of record PVIH01012562.1, read on the forward strand.
TTCCTCATTGAGAATTCCAAGGGGGAACTGTCACTGCTCAGAGGAGCTTAACAAAAGGGCTCAGGTGACTCTGTGATGCTCTGTAGGCAGCCTGGGTGAATCAAAAGTCATTTCAGAATCCCAGTGGCATTATGTAAGCTGCATGGTCAGCAGTGTGGCAGGAGCTATCTTGTTGCTTTTCTATACTTATCCATATTCATCAGGTGGGTCCCTCTCAATATAGACTTTGGGTGAAGGAAGTCTGTGGAGTTTGTTGGAATGTAGATTGCTACAGACCATAAAGGAATGTGTAGTGGGATTACGATACCTTGTAAATATTTGTCCCTCCTACTGGTTTCATAAGAAGCTGATTGGCCAGAAGGCAGACAGGAAGTGTGGGCGGGGCTACTAGACTAAGAAAAACTCTGGGAACATCTCAGAGCAGAGATGGATGCCACAGAGATGCAACAGAGACATAATGAGGAGACAGCAGCAGATGCAGAGGAAAGAAACTGAAATGCTGCTTTGAGAAAAGGTATCGAGCCACATGGCTGAACAAGATGGGTTGAGTTTAGATGAAGAAGTTAGCAAGTTATATGTCTGGACTCTAGATCAGTCAGTGTAAAAATAATAGAGTCTGTGTGATTATTTGGGCCTAAGCGGCAGTGGGGCTGAGGGTGGGTCCAAACCTCTGGTCTTGTACCTGAAACTCACCCTCTCTCTCCCTTAAATCATGGAATCTACAGGAGTCTAGCCTAAGTCTCAGTATGTTCAGAAAGTCTTCCAGGATTTGCCTATCTCACACTAATGCTTCCTCTTTCTTGAGAATCCTATGTATGTTTTAGTCACTGACTTGTTTGTTGAAGGAATGTGAGGTACCTGCTGTGCCCAAAGTGTTATAATGAGCTTTGCTATTGACAACATGAATTAAACATGTTCTGTCTTCAGCTTAGGAAGAAGGAACAAACTTTTAAGTTCTGTGTAATGGGTCTTTAGGAGAGAGAGGCAGCAGAGGTGAGCTGTTCAGATGGGGAGGTTTCAAGGAAAAATTCCTCATTGTGTCAAGTGTCAGATTGGGTGGACCTGCAGAACTGGGAGAAGCCATTGGGGTCACCAAAAGCAGTACAAACAAGAAGGTAGGAAACTTGAGGTCACGACCTAATGCTGAAATGAATCTGAGAGGACAAAAGAAAAGAAAACAATAAGGAAAAAAAAAAGGAACCCAAATGGAAACAAGAGCAGCTAACTGTTCTCCAACATCTCTAAGGAGCTGTTGTTGGTCACCAGCTGCCAAGTTGAAAATCAAGTATCCACTTTGTTAATGTTAAGAAGACCTGAAGGGATTTCTATTTCCTTTTAATCATGTGTCACTGGAATTTTATGGCTATCTTGGAGATGACTGCATCCAAATCCTTGCCTATGTGCTGTATGCACTGCAAGCACAAACAGTAGAGTCTTCACTGGAAGGCTGGCTGCTAAGGTAACCTTCCACTAGAGCCGGGGCGCTGGTTGCTATGATAGTTTTTCATTGGACACAGCCTCTTACATAACGGGCCCAATGAGATGCACACTACATATTTGAAACTTCTGTACATGTAGTTGCTATAGGGTCCTTAGGTTTTGCCAGATGACCATAAGACACATGATATGTAATATTACAGAAAGCAGTTTTATTCTTGAGAAAAACCAGCATGGCTTTGATCCCCAGAGAGGATAATGCAGCCCCCTTTAAGCTTGCTTAGAGGAATTCAAGCTGTGGTTAAGTGTACTTTTGTTATGCCTGTGTGTAAGAATTTCCAAGATTGCCACCAAGGAGGCTAGACATGCTGTAAAGAGTGAGGATTTTATTGTTATGTATAGGTTACATACAGGTTCCCACAAACCTGGGTCGATAGCCTAGTTCTGGTGCAGTGGGAAAGGCTAAGGACCCCAAGCCCTGATGAGCGAGAGTCTTTAAAGAAAAACATACATAAGCAATATGCCACACACCTTGACATTCCAGGATTGGGCAAAGGGGCAAGGTACAGCAGCCACTGGAGTTTTCTGGCACGAACCCAACCTTTGAATCCATTAGCTGCTACAGAATTCACTAGCAGACCTGTTGGGTTTCTGTCTGGTTGACCTATCCAAGGGTAATTTTGGGGTATTGAAGTCTCCCACTATTAGTGTGTGGTGTTTGATGTGAGGTTTATGCTTTAGTAGTGTTTCTTTTATATATGTAAGTGTCCCTGTGCTGGGGGCATAAATATTCAGGACTGAGACTTCATCTTGGTGGATTTTTTTTTGAGATGAATAAGTAATGTCCATCTTGGTCTCTTTTTATTGATTTTAGTTTAAAATTTTGTTAGGTATTAGGATGGTAACACTAGCTTGTTTCTTGGGGCCATTTGATTGGAAATGTATGGTGATTGATAGTTTTGCTGGGTTTGCAGTCATGCACTTTTAATATCTATGTAACATCTGACCAGGACCTTCTTGTTTTCATTGTTTCCATTGAATAGTTGGGTGTTATTCTGATGGGTCTGCATTCATAGGCAATTTGTCCTTTTTCCTTTGCAGCCCTTATTATTTTTTCTTCATTTTGTATGTTTACTGACTTGATTATTACATGGTGAGTAGACTTTTTTTTTTGGAGGTCTAGTCTATTCAGTGTTCTGTAAGCTTCTTGTATCTCTATAGGCATTTCCTTCTTCAGGTGGGAAAGTTTTCTTCTATGATTTTGTTTAATATATTTTTTGTGCCTTGAACTGGGATCTTCTTTGTCTTCAATTCCAATTATTCTCAGGTTTGGTCTTTTTATGGTGTCTCAGATTTCCTGGACATTTTGTGTTGACTTTTTTGATAGACATATCTGTTTTTACTATTGAATCTTCTACTCCAGAGATTCTCTCTTCCATCTCTTTTATTTTATTGGTTATGTTCATATCTGTAGTTTCTGTTTGTTTCTTTATGTTTTCTGATTCAATTTTGCCTCAGTTTGTGTCTTCTTTATTGCTTCTATTTCAATTTTTCATTCCTGGAATGTTTCTTTCATCTGTTTGTTTTCTTTTTCTTTCAGGGATTTGTTAATCTCTTCCAATTTTTTTGTTTGTATTTCCTTCTTTTTTTTTTTAAAGGATTTTTTTATCCTCTTTTAAAGCTTTTATTATTTTTGTAAAGTTGTTTTTGAGTTTGTTTCCTTCTGTTTTTTCTTCATTGTTATGTTCAGGTCTTGATGTAGGACTACCAGCTTCTTTTGATGGTGTCTTGTTGTTCTTTATATTGTAGTATGTATTCTTGCACTTGTGTCTGCTCATTGCTTACTTGGCGGCTGTGTGTCTCTAGTTATTGCAGGGATTGCTCTTATTTGGCTATAGACTAAGGAGCTGTGTGTCTCCAGTTCTCTCAGGGGCTGTTCTTAGTCAGCTCTTAGTTGGCTGTAGACCAGGGGGCTGCAGGGTCTCCAGTTGTTGATGAGTGATGACACAGTTTGTGGTTGGGGTGAGCTTTGGCTGTGGGATATCCCTTCAGCTGTGTTTGGCCAGGGAAGCAGGCTCTCTTTGCTTTTATTTTGGTTTAGGGCAGAACTAAGTGTGGTTGGAGTGTTGGGGCTATGTCCCTGGGCTGGGCTTCAGAGACCACAGTCACTGCTTGCCTCAGGGTCAGAGTAGCACTCATCTCTTAGTCAGCTGAGGACCAGGAGGCTTTGGATTCTCTAACTGTGGGTGTGTAATGATGCAGTTTGCATGGGGTTTGGTTCATGGGATATCTCTTCAGCTGTGTTTTACTGGGGATTGGTTTAGGGCATAGCTGGGTGTAGGTGGGGTGCTGGGGGCTGTATCCCTGGGCTGAGCTTTGAAGACCATGTCTCCACTTGGCCTGGGAGTTGAGATGTCACTCACCTCTTAGCTGTGGGCCAGGAGGCTTCTGACTGAATATATTTTAACACCAGCAATAAATGTAGGCCCTGTGTTATAGAGTGGAACTTGGCTAAAATTGTAATGAGAGTTGAATCTCAGTGACAGAGGTAAGGATTGTACTGAACACCAGAATATTGCATCCATTTGGGCTTCTTGACTGCCACCTTTTTGGAGATATCATCTTGATCACAGCATTACCACTGACAACCTCACCTCTGTTGGTGGCCCAGAGTGCTACTCAGTTTAAGGAAACAAAACTTCTGAGTAATTCATTAACGTTTGTACCAATCCCAGACATTGACTGGAATCCCAAGAGAAGACCAAGAGCTTTATTTTTCAAAAGCAAATATGTATTATGACATATTTGTGACATGTACAGTCAGCCAAAGCTTCACAAATGAGCATTCTATTAGTGGTACCAGTATGTAAGTTGGCAGAGGGATATCTGTTGACTCATGTACAACTTATTAGTGGCAAAATCCCTTGAGAATATTTATGCTTCCTCTATTCGGTATTGATCAACTGCCAACAGCTCCTCAACAGCAAATAAAAAAAGATATTTATAATATAAAAAATAAAATCTGGAATAGAGTTACAGTATATTACATGTCCTGTGACATTAACTAAAATAATATTATTTATTGTTTCATTGAAAGTATTCATGAATATTTTTACTTACTGTGCTATTTTGATTTTTGTACTGTTGAAAACTGTGCTTTAATATCTATAAATATGTTTATAGTTCATAACTTTTATGTAATAAATTATTTTATAATTTCCTATTTTCAGTGGGAAAATATACTTGCTGCATTCAAGTTGGAAAGTTGTTGTCATCTGATATTGACCTTACTTGTCAATATTTTCATTCTTAACCCATTCCCCATGACCTCATATGTCAATTTTTAAAATATTAAGCAATTATTTTTTCTATTAATATTATGAAAACTTTACTTTTATTTTAATTTTAAACATTTAATTTAATTTATTTGATTAAATATATTTATATAAGTTTAATTAAATATATCCCTTTTACCCTGTTTGAAAGAACAACACAGACTTTTAGATTTATAAACTCTGCAAAACACAGAGTTTTGAGAAAAGTTACAAATAGAAGAACAATCACACATATCTCAAAACTGAGGACAGAGTCTGAAAAGTATCATCAGACTGTATGATCATTGCATGAACTTCATAGCCTTTACTGAAATAAACAGCAATCACTCAAAATTCTTTTAATTAGTCTGGAGACCTTGTAAACAGAAGATATGAATTTACTGGTAGCGGAACAAAGAGCATCATTTGAAACATTTTGCAGATGCAAGGAGCTTAGTCTGAAATGATGATAAATGATACAGTGAATACATTGAAAGTTACCACCTAGTATTAAATAACCATCATCAGTGCTCCGTGTTGTGCTATACTGTAGCTTTGGGCTCTATAGTGAGTTTGTTTGCATCAATGTTACTAAAGTCAGGGGAGCAATGTGTTTGCAATGACAGTGAGATGCCTAGTCACAACAGGGTAAGAACCACTGTGGAAGAGAGAAAGGAAAGAATGTAAGTTCCAGAGAATTTTGCTACAAAATAATGCTTTCTGGACACCACAGAGAAGTTACATTCATTAACTGTCAGCAGCTATAGTTGCCAGTCACTAGACTGTACCAGGTCCCACCACAGTTTATAAGCTACAGGTAATCAATGGCTGCTGAACAAGGGAGAGCAGTTTGCCTCATGGACCAGCTTGGTGGGAGATTGCACACATCCCAGTATTCACTCCTACATCAATGTGTATGTGGGGACCATGATATGACCCAGTAAGATATGTGTGTGTGTGTGTGTGTGTGTGTGTGTGTGTGTGTGTGTGTGTGTGTGTGTGTACACAGGTAGGGTGCATAAATGGATGAAGAAGACATACACTTGATAGTGGAATGTAGGGAATCATGGGGTAAGATGGATGGAGTAGGGGAGGGTTGATACGATCAACATGCATTGTAGTAATGGATGATAGTCTCCAAAATAGGCATTATCTTTTGGACAATAAAAGTGAATTTTCACCTTTAGAGTATTGTCTCCATAGAAAAAATTGTCTTGCTGTCTGTCATTGACTAAATCATCATTCTGGTGAATGTGATTATAAAATAAATGAACAAAGAAACAATCTATAACAAATCAAAGCCTAAAGAGAGTCTTTCATTTTTCTCAAATCTAAGAAACTTGAGGTGAGAAGTGGGTGAGTAGGGCTATGATAGAGGATATGTAGGACTCTGAAGGAGACAATCGAGGTAGATTTCCTGGAAGATCCTCAGCAGAGCGAAGTGAGGACCCCTCTGCTTCTCTGCAGAAGTCATTGGCCCTAGAAGGAGACTTTGCCCCTGAGAATTCTGACCAGTGCTCCCTTCATGTCTTTGTTGCGCAGGCTGTAAATGAAGGGATTCAGTAGGGGGGTCACCACTGTATACATGACAGCAGCTGCTGTGTCCTCTACTACTGCATTGGAGGAAGAGGATGAAGGGCACAGATAAGCCCTTATTACTGTCCCAAAGAACAGAGCCACCACAGCAAGGTGAGACCCACAGGTAGAAAAGGCCTTACGTCTCCCTTGGGCAGAAGGGACCCTGAGGATAGCTGAGACAATGCGGATGTAAGACACAAGGATGAGCAAAAAGGGGATTAAGATGACTGCACCCCCCAAGAAGAGAAGGACAAGCTCATTGATACGTGTTTCAGAGCAAGCGATCTTCATCAGGGGTCCCAGGTCACAGAAGAAGTCTGGAATGACCTTCTTGGAGCAGAAGGAGAGACGGAAAATGAGGAAGGTGTGTATCACGGCGACAAGGTTTGTCAGCATCCAGCAGGCTGCCACCAAGAATGAACAGCGCCTGAAGCTCATGATCATCATGTAGTGGAGAGGATGACAAATGGCCACAAACCGGTCATAGGCCATTGTGGCCAGGAGGAAGATGTCCATGTCTCCAAAAGTCAAGAAGAAGTAGAGCTGTGCCAGGCATCCTGCATAGGAGATGGTCCTGCTCTGGGTGTGGATGTTCACCAGGGCCTTGGGTACTGTAGTGGAGGTGAAAAGGATGTCATCACAGGACAGGCTGGCGAGGAAGAAGTACATGGGGGTGTGGAGTCGTACATCAGTAACAATGGCCAGGACGATGAGCAGATTCCCAGCCACAGTCACCAGATACATGCACAAGAAGAGCAGGAAGAGGATGTGCTGCTGCTGTGGCTGCTCTGAGAGTCCCCAGAGGAGGAACTCAAAGATGCTGGTCTGGTTCCCTCTTCTCATGAGCACAGAGCTCACTGAGGGAAGTATTGATCTTGCTTTCTGAGATGTGTCACTCCAGATGGTTGCTGAGTACACCCTCACCTGAGCCATAGAAAAGAATGACATAATAACTATCCGTTACATGTGTAGGACACTAATGCAGCCTACCCAAGATGTTCATGCAGCAAGTTCTGCAAGATTCAAACGATGAACATTGAAATAGTCTTCTTGGATGCTCTTCTACATTTCATCTGGCCAATGCACTTTTACTTGTACTATAGTTTTACTTATCAGCACTCTAAAGATCCAATTTATTCACCAATTTTCCTGTGTTCATAGGCACTGAGTGCCAAAACTGTACCTGGTTCAGTGCCAGAAGACTAACATTGTATAATCCTTAATCCCAGACAGTTTTCAGTTTCAGCAAAGAGAAGGAAAAAAGGAAGAAGAGAAACCATTTAAAGTAAAAATGAAGCTATCATTTTTTATTAGAAAACTAATAAAAACTTTTCTTAGTTATATCCAACAGTTTGTCTGTGTGCAAAGAATGAATTAGAACCCCACCTAAGATCATATACAACATCAGTTTAGCCTGGACAAGGACATAAAATATAGGAACTAAAACTGTGAAAGTTTTGGAAGAAAATAAAAGCCTAAATTTTCAAATAAATCATAAATCAGTGTTTTTTTTTACATATGACACCAAAAATACATACACAATAATATGACAGTAAAGAGAAACAGAAGTAAATTACGTTTAATTTTAATGAGGTTAAAACTTAATTAAAATTAAATTAAATTTAAAAATTAACATATTTGGGCTTTAAAGGATAATCCTAAGAATTAGGATTTTTAAAAAAATGAGGTTTCTGTGCTCAAATTCTCTACAAAGCTAAGGGTACCCTAGAAGTATTGATGCTTCTTTCTCTTATCTCTTGAATTTTAGACTGTACTATGTGTAAATTTGCTCTATGTGGGGAGTAATGCCTAAAATATTATCTAGAATATCTAAGTAACAGTTATAACTTGATAAGAAAATATCTAACAGTAATATATTTTAAGCATTTTCCAGCATATACTTTCCCAAGCAATTTTACTGAAATCATATGATGAGTTGTATTTTTTTAAAGTCTATGTAGTGTTTTCTAGAAGGTATAGCAGTCTGTACTAATATTTTCACATAGAAAATACTTTTTGTGGACAACTACCAAATGAAATTTCTTTGAAGACAAACAGAAAAGAGAGTGAAGGGAATAAATATACAATGAGATGCCACTTCCCACTCTCTAGGTCACTAATCATGTCAATAAATCAGGCAACATTAACTGTATCAAGGATGAGAAAATGCTGAGGCCCTGGGACCATGTTGGTAAAATATGAAACAATGTCATCAACATGGAAAACACAATTTCACATTTCTCTAAAGACTAATCATGGGGTTATCTAGCCTAATTATACCACAGAAAACTAAAAAACTTGTACATAAATTTTTTAACATTACTCAAAATCTGAAAACATCCAAAATGCCTACCAGTTGGTGAAAGAATCCACAATGAGACAGCAGAGCCTGCTGATTGCACAATGCAGATGTCACCAGCACATGGAAGTTAGTGGTTTGCTGCATCAGAGCTCAGGCTGCATCCAGAGGAGTCATACTTCCAACAAGTTCCAGCTGATGCAGATGCTGAGTGGGAAGGGTGTGATACCCTCTTCAGTCAGTCCATGCTGTTCAGAATGAGCTGCTAAAGACTAAAGTCTGCAATGAGAATAATAACAACCACATGCAATGTAAGGTCCTGCACTGGGCTCCATTTGAACAAATGGATTGAAAAACAAGGTTTCAGGATATCTAGAGAAATTTAAATATAGACCAGTGGTATAGCAGAATAAAAATTATTATTAATTAAATTGGCATTAAAAGTAGCTTTGAGGAGATATGCAAGAGACTCTTTTTGAGATACAGAGTGAATTTTTAGTCATGTAACACCACAGTAACTTCTTCAACATGAAAAATGTTAGTTATTATACCCTACATAGATAAGACAATATTGAATGTATGTTGCAGAAATAAAAACTTATTTTGTGAAATGAAAACTTACACTATGCTTCCCTAATTCAGATTCCAAGGCAAAAGAAAATAAAATAATGAGAAAATGAGCTGAAGTTATAAAAAATAAAATCCTAAGATCTAGACCAAGGATCTGAGAAACTCCATGAGAAGAAAGTATGTTGTAAAAAGTTTCCTGGCCAGTTTGGGCCGGAGATTTGGACCTGGCCCGCGGCGGCTTTTGTCCCCCAAAGAAATGAATCAGACACTTATAGTAACTTCATACTGTTTGGCCCATGTCTCATGCACATTACTAGCTAGCTCTTTCATCTTAGTTCAACCCATTTCTTGTAATCTACTAATCTACTCGCGGCGTATCCCAGCCCGTGGCTCACCTGTATTTCTTACATGTCTCTTCTTTGGGAGTCGGATGGCCACTGACTAACTCTACCCTCCTTCTACCTGCCTGTACTCTGATTCTCCACCTACTTCTACGGTACTGTGCATAGGACAAAACAGTCCTTTATTTACAGCATACAGAGAACATACCACCACAAAAGTAAGTGCTGAATCCGGAAGCAATTTCTACTAAGATGAAATGATCCTGCATTTATAAACATGTATAATTTTCTAGATCTGACATGTAGTTTGAAAGATTAAGAAGGCCCATGTATTTATAGTCTGGAATTTTTTAGTGTCAGGTATTAATTCATTCAATTTTATTAACACTAGTGCACATCTCTGGAGAACATTCTGAGATACTGTAAGGAGTTCCTCATTTTAGTTTGCCTTGTTTGAACATTTGCTTGTGAGAAAGCTGGTGGTCAGTGATCTCGCCTAAAGCCCACAGTGAAGCTTTCCCCAAAGTCCAGAATTTGCATTTTTTGGACCATATCAAGTTGACTCTTTCCTCTTGCTTTTAGGTGAGCTCAGAGATGTGTTTTCTTCACCATAAGGACGTTCTTGGTGAGGAGGGAGCAGATGAGGTTTTGTAATAACAGCATGACATCCATTCAGGACAATATGTATTATGAGCTATATAAAGTTCTATGAGGGGAGATTATTCACCAAATGAGGGATAGATATAAGATCTATACATACAAATAATTTCCCCAATTTGATAACCAAAAGTAGAATTAGAAACTTTGCAAAATTTTAGGCATTAAAATGTCAAGAAATAAATATATAAAGTATCTAAAAATAAATACAAGAAAATCCTAAGACGTAAATAATAAAAATCATAAAAAGTTTATTTTTAAAAGGGTTCTCATTTTAAAAGAGAGTGGGAAATACTGCAAATTCTAGGTTAAGGAAAGGTATTGTCATAAAAACTTTAATCTCCCTCATATCAAAATATGATTTTAGTACAATTGCATTTAAATCACTAGTCTTAATTCTTAAGTCTAATTTCTGTTAGTATTGAGTCCACTATACCTCAGTTTCTGTCCATTATACTAGTTTCTTGATAATTCATGACATTATATATGCTAGAGTTGTTTTATTTACTTTCTTCTAATGTCTTTCTAAAAATTATTTCTTTATCTTTTAAGATTCTAATATAATTGAATCATTTTACCCTTCCCTCCAAAGCCTCCCATATACCTCTCCTTGTTCTTTTTCAAATTCATGGCTTCATTTTTCATTAATTGTTGTGACACAAATATATATGTATGCACATATGTATGCATACATAAATAACTACTTATAGACCTATGTGTGTGTATATAGGTATTTTGTATATATTTAATATATAAATACAACCTGCTAAAGGCTGTATATTGTTTTTTATAATTGTGTTTTCAGGGCTGACCTTTTGGTATTGGATACCCAATTGGTGTGCTGTCCCTAGAGAAGACTGTTTCTCCTGCTCTCAGCGTTCCTCAGGTGCTTGTCTTAGTTCATTGTCTAATGTTGAAGCCTCCTAGGTTTACACACACACACACACACACAATCACACACTCTCTCTCTCCCACACAGAGGTGTCCATATTAGCATCTCTATTCTCTCTCTCTCTCTCTCTCTCTCTCTCTCTCTCTCTCTCTCTCTCTCACACACACACACACACACACACAGAGGTATCCACACTAGCATCTCTATTGTGGTTGTCATTGTTTAGCAGTCATATTTCCTTCTCTTTTCTTGATAAAAATCCCTTTTCTTGTTCACAACTGTGTATTCACCTGGACTGAAAACACAGTATGTACTTGTAACATGCTGTGGTTGAGAATGTACAGCATATCCCTGGAACATATGATGCTAATGCAGCCAGAACGTTATGACTCATGTGTGTACAAGCAAATGTGTACTCACTGCCACAAGGAACATACAAGGGCAGAGATGGCAAGGACAAGTGAGTGTCTGAACAGCCGAACCTGAGTGTAATCTCTTCCTTTTTTATTCCAAATGCCATGCTGTAGTGTGGTGTGCTTTAGAAAGTAAAAAGCCTTTCAAAGGCCATTGCTTCCTGTGGGCAGCTGTTGTTCAGGGACAGGGTCCTTGTCCCCATTGTGGTCTATGGGACCCTGCCCTGTGGCTCACCAGTTGTCTTTCAGGGCTAGCTCAGTCCAGGTGGCCTTCTAAGAATCTGCCCCTAATCTTTTCCAGAAACTGCTGTGTGTGCTTTGTTAGTCAAATGCAACAGCTGTCAGTTCCTTAAGAAGGAAGATTTTCTGCCAACCCATGCCTGGACTTCATGTTTGGATGTTGCTTCTCACTTTCCTTGTATAAGGGATGCTCCTTCAGCAACCTCTATCCCATCCCTTCCTTAAATTCATACCAATTCCCAAAGCCCCTAAAGCCTTTCTGGAACTAACTGGGTAGTCAGAAGTTAAATTCACTGCCTCTATTTTAACACAATAATTTGACACTATGATTACAAAGTCCAGCTTCACCACCACATGACAGGCCAACCACTGCCTGTTCTTTACCAATGTGATTCTGCAGTGTCTGGGCTAATATCAGGAAGAAAGAGATGTTTAGTACACATATGAGCCGTGAAAGCATGAGCATTGGACATACACAGCTCTGCTCCTCCATTCTGCCCCCAGAAACTGTGTCACATGACAGTAATAGAAACAAAAAGCTAGTCATGTTGACTTCATAAGGAAGAGTTTCAGGGAAAAATTGGTCTGATAGCCCACGAGATTTCAACCTCTTCCCTGTCTGCAGCTGTGTTCAATGGGCCAAGTACACACTTGCCTTGATGCAGATCTTAGTGTATAGGATCCAGCCTGCAGGAAGACACTTCTCAGGCATAGCACTTACTCCTTTCCCTAGAAAACACTTCTTTCTAAATGTATGCTCTAGGATGATAGTATGACACTCACATACACCCAGAAAATGCACCCAGGATTTCCTCTCTGTGAGGCGAAAGTTTTCTATCACCTGCCTGCTCTCCTTCCCACAGGGAAGGCTCCACCTCACTCCATGCTCCTTGTTCTCACACCCATCACTGGCCACATGAGCCTTCAAAGTCCTCCTACATTATCTATCCCTGCAGTTTGTTTTCTCGACCCTTCACTAAAATTATTTGTTGACTGCACTGACTTCCATAGGAATCTTGTACTTTGGAAAGACTTGAAATGTACACCATCTTTCCTTCCATGTACTGCAGTTCCCATACTAGATCTGTGCTTTCTCTGTCCTTTGATCATATCCACCCTCCTCTACTTCCTCTCTAGAAAAGGGAAGTAAACCTTTTGCACATTTTCTCTCACCTCCTGACATTCTACTTCTACAGTGAGAAATAGGGGTTTTTTAAAGATGGTGTCCCACCCCAGTTGTGAGCTTACCATACTGCCTGTGTGTGTTCCAGTCACACCATAATGACCTGTCCTCTGTGCTGATCGATGTAACATGGAAAGTTCTCTGATACTCAGGCTCTTTCTCTTTCAAGTGTAGTCTAATAAGATCACTTTCTAAAGCCTCCTCTGGTGTCCAGGGAAGCCCTACACATCTCATGCATCAAGACAGCTGATTGAGCTCTGTTTCTTAGCTCAGGACCCCAATAATACCACAGGAAGAGTTCTAACCTTGGGGACTTAGTCATCTACTTATTTCCCAGAAGAACCAGTGTGAGATTCATTGTGAGAAACTAGACCTTAGCAATTGTCTCAGGACTTACACATTCCCTCTGGAGCAATTTTATGAAAAGGGGAAAGATGTGGTCCAGTAAGCACTGGACTTCTTCCAAAAAAACTTCATTAACTCTCTATTTCCTGGTCTGAATTAGATAAGGTACTCCATTCAACTAAATTAAAATCTCCTCTGGCTGCTAAATTTATACACAAGTCCCTAAAGTAAATCACAAGCTTCTATTAAAACTTTTGTGCGTTTTTTGAGATTATATATATATGTATATATACACACATACATATATACACCCATATATACGTGTGTGTAAATGTATATTTATATATATGTATATGTGCATATATATGACATCATTAATATTCTCCCTTGAGTATAGATTTTTTTCTCCCTCTTTGTACACTTTGGTAATAGTATGGTGCTATAAAGAGGTTACAGAGTAAGACCCCAAGATTGGTGGATATATGTCAAGAATAAAAGAAGCCATTTTCAAGGATTCTTATTGGCTACATCTTGGATAATAGAACAACAAAAATAATTATTCTAATGGCTCATAAATAAGTGAATAAAATGAAGGTTACTATGTTCCACTGGTATATGTGGATGAATGATGAGAGTGGAGGGGAAGAAAAAGCAAGGCAAAGCAAGAAGGAATGTTTATTCATAGGGTAGAATTAACTAATAAAATAAATTTAAAATTTAAAAAAACAATACTGGTGAATATCACAGCAATACTTTTTATAAGCTACTTATTAATAATAATAGAAAAGTAGCATCTCTCTATGCATATTTCTGTATATGTCACCATTTCCAAATGATCAAAATCACATGTCTACATTTAGACAAATCATATGTCTTCCTATATGTGTACTGAAAAGGATAAAAAGTGGCTTAGGTGTATTCCTGCACAAATGTATAGATAAACCTGGTTATAAGTATGTGATAGAGAAAATCCACAAAATAGTTTGTAGAATGGTTTCTACAATGTGCTTGTCTAGGATGTTGGACTTGCTCTCCAACAATAATAATGTTATAAAAACACACTGGAAGAAATCACTCCTACACATGTTTCTGCTGACGTCCAGTGAAGAACCCCAGTGTGCAGCGCCTCATGTCTTCCAACTCAATGGGACAGAGGTATGAAGGGTGGTGGATAGAGTGTTGTGGTAAATCCCCATAGCTTGTGAACTATGCTAATACTATTAAGCTTAGATCAGGGGTGGAGCAAGCTGCTAGTTGACAAAAATTAGCCATGGAGCATATGAGGACCTACGAAGATGGATAGAGAAGTGCACAGGAAGGAGAAGGGTGATTTGTGGACCTTTTTGGTTTGGGATGGTGTGGAAATATGGCAAAAATGAAGGTCAGCTGGTGGATCTCAGCTTTTCTGATCTAATAAGGATTTCACCACAGTATATGACTCCCAAATCTTTATTGGTAAATAGAACACTTTGATAAAAAGTTCGGTGTTTAGCACATGACTTGAGATCACATGGACGCTTCTGAAGCCTCTACTTTCCCTGGTGAAGCTCTTCAGGCAGCTTCTCCCACTGTGATCCTCCTGTTTGTACACCATCCCTATGTATCTCACTATCTTGCCACTGCACCAGCTATGGTAGCACTATAGTGCATGCTTGAGAGTATCTCACATCCCTGCCATCACATACATCACAGTCAATTTAGTAACACACCTGAGAAGTCCAAAGAAAAACCATTATTATGTTGAGAATGGGAAATATTGGGGCTGGAGAGATAGCTTAGTGAGTAAGAGCACTGATTGCTATACCTGAAGACCAGGATTCAATTCAAAGCACCCACATGACTGCTCACAACTATCTGTAACACCAAGATCTTATAAAAACATACATTCAGGCAAAACAGCAATGCACACAAGATAAAGGTAAATAATTAAAAAACAAAACAAAACAAAGGAGGCTGGAGAAATGGCTCAATGATTAAGAGTATTGGATATTCTTCCAAAGGTCCTGAGTTCAATTCTCAGCAACTAGATAGTGACTCACAACCATCTGTAATGAGGTTTGGTGCCCTCTTCTTGCTTGCAGAAATGTAAGCAAGAACATGTAGACAGAACACTGTAAACATAATAAATAAGACAACCTTAAAAAAAAAGAATGAGAAATATCACAAAGCAGAGAGTTAGGGCTCTGTATAGTGTCACAGGGGATGGATGGCTTGAAAATGGAAAACACATTAATGTAGAAATAACCAACTTGGCTAGAATTGACAAAATGCTGATTAAAATTACTATCAGTTTAATGGTTTATATTTTATCTTTAAAAGGGTGGTTTGATAACTATGTGAAATACAAAAAATTGATAAGATACAAAGCTAATAAAGACTGACAAATATTAAAATACAAGCTTTAAAAAGATCTACTAATGAAAATAAATATTCAGACAAAAACAGAGGAATTTAGACAAGAATGTACCATACTAATGCATGATGAAACTGAAAAGAGGCACCCCAAGATTATTCGAAAACCATTCTCCAGTTTCTATACAAGTATGACCAGCAGATGATAGGCACCCCCAACCTTTTGCAGAAGTTGAGTAGAGTTTATAGACATGTTAGATTTGAGGAGATTTAAAGAAGCAGTGATTTCATTGGGATCTATTCACCCTATGTGAAACAGATGTTAAATTTATGGGCAACTCAGGACAGAATTATCTCTTAAGACATGTAAGATTTAGTTATAGTAATATTAGAAACTGGTCCTCAGTTATAATTGAGAACCTAGAAGGAAGAGGAAGCTAAGGCCATAAAACAATGAAATAAGGCTAAAGGTATTGATATTTCCCAAGACCAGTTTCCCAGTGAAGGACAATATCCAGATTTGCAAAGACAGTTTGAGTTCAATGATAACATCTTGGCCCCTATGTCATTTAGCAGTATTGAATGCTTGGAAGAACTTTGGAAAATCAGAAAAGAAGCTTGAGTCATTTACTAAAATTATACAAGACACAAACGAGGCCTTCACTTTTTTTGTGCAAAGATTGACTTCAGCTGTAAGTAGAATAGTGTCAGATACAGAAGACAGACAAATATTAATTGAATCTTTGGCTTTTTAAAATGCGAGTGGAGAATTCAAATGGGGGTGACTAGGCAAGATCAGTATCAATAGAAGAATGGCTTAGAATTACAGCTGGTGTGGGATCTCATAATGATTTTTTAGATAGAAATGATTTCTAAATATTAAAAAAATCAAAATGTCTATGTTTTCTTTGTGCTAATCAAGCTCATCTGAAAATGGATTCTAGGCAACACATTTCTAGAAACAATGCTGTTTCTACAGCTAATCCATATAGAGGGCCTAGCTTTCTGGAGTAGGCAGAAGGTGTGGCAATGGTCAACACTGGAGTAATGAATGAAGATTAAGAAGGGACAGGAATCCTTTTTGCCACAATAAAATGCCTTAGGGATTAGACCCAAATATTACATTTGGTTCAATCACTTTTTGTCAGCATTGAAGAAACTCATCCATAGAGCACTTAAAAGACTTAGTGCCTGTTGTTAAAAATCATTTTTCTCTAGATGTAATTAAGAACAGAAAAGCTTCAGTAGATAAAACAAAAAAATTAAAAGACCACAAAACAAGTATTTTTGTAAACTTCTATAATTGATCAAAGCCCAAACAAAAATTACAAATAAATGGCATTGTAATTGAAGGATTACTGAACACAAGTAAAGATGTAACTATAATTTTACCAAAATCATAATATTCAGGTTCTATACTTCTTCAGAAATGAAATATTAAGCATTTAGGGAGTGGATATTTATCCCAGGTAAAACAAAATACAAGGTAAATCCAATACATAGGACCAGAAGGATAGATAGAAAAATTGAAGCCACATGTGTCTAAAATGTCTATGGAGACATGATTTGTTACAGCAATGGAAAAAACAGACTAATATTCCTCCAACCTCATAAACAAGCCATAAAATAAAGAATGCTTCTAAGGGAAAAAGTAAAAGATATTGTCAAGAACAGTCACAGATCATTCAGGTTGTACATTTGCAGAGCACAAGAGCTGTTGATTTTTTACCAGTAGTCCTACCTTTAAAATGGTTAACTGACAAGCATGTGCATGTGGAACAATGGCCTTTGATTACAGATTAAATTACAGATTAAAAATTACAGACATTGGAACAGGTGATATAGGACTCGCTAAATGTTTAAAATATTAAAGACTCAACCAGTCTTTGAATTTTTCTTTCTTTCTTTATTAAAAAGAAATCTTAAAAATAGAGAGTGCTAAAAGATCTGAGTTATTAATAAGGTGATTCAGTCAATGGGCACTTTATAGCCTGGAATTCCCTTGCCTCCTTTACTACCTATAGGATGGTCTATTATAGTGATTGACTTAAAAGACTGCTTTTTACTATACCTTTCCAAGAACAGGATTTGCTTTCACAGTGACCATTTATAATAATTTTAACTTGTTAAAAGCTACCATTGGGAAATGTAATAAGCAGTTTCTGGCCCAGACTTTCTGGTCTATCTCTGAGGTTTGGACCCATTCACAGCCCCACTGCTGCTTAGCTCCAAATAATCACACAGAAGCTTACATTAATTTTATGCTGATTAGCCTATGGCTCAGGCATATAACTTGCTAACTCTTAACTTTTTTTTACAGTCACAATATCCAGTCTATTTGTATTCACAAAATTAAAGAAAATATTCCATTATCTACCTTATCATTGTGAGTCTAAAGTTTCATATCTAATATACCTTTTAAACTAAAAAGAACTATACCTATAATTATTAAACCTTCAACCACATCAAAGACCACAGAAGGATATATTATTATGCAAAAAAACAGGAAGTGTAAGCAACTTCCAAAGTCTAGAAAATGACAGAGATGACCCATGTCTGCCTGGACAGTAACCCAAAGTTCCTTTATAATGTTGGAGCATTCATCTTCAGCCTTTATGGCCAAAAGTCTCTGTCATACCTTTCAGTGATGCAGGAAATCTGACACAGTCCATCAGTTGCTTCTCCTTGTGTCCTTAAGAATGTTTGGCAATGTTTTCTGCAAAGCAGGAACCTGAGGAAACATCTCGGCTTGTTCTGCCAAAGTTCAGAGGTCACTTTCCTATGGAACCTGCATGTCCAGTTTATACAGCATACTGTCAAGCAGTCAATACCAGAACAGTTTCTTATCCAGTGGCTTACTGTTGCCACAAAGTAAATTCCACATGAAGTTTCTTCAATGCCCATCATTTTCCTGAAATACATTGGTGCTGCCAGGAACAGACCTGTCTCACTGTCCAGAAAAGTCTTTAAGTTCTTAAAATAATTTAAATGCCATATTCTGCATGTCTTTGAAGTGTTTGAAGACTACCTATCTAACTGAAATATATTTTTGTATACCTATAAAAACCTAACTAGCATGACTATAAGTTTGGTTATCATAAATGACTATTAATCTGCATTTCTCAATTATACATTGCAATTTTAAATGAGTTACATCAGCATCATACCTTAATCAAAAGTAGAAAAATCCATACAGCATAACAAAATTGACCTTAAGTTTATATCAATGAATCAAAATCCACTTATCTTTTCTAATCATTCCTATATCATATCCTCCTCCCTCTTTTTCTTTTCTTTCTTTTTTTTAAAGAAATTGACTATCCATTAACCATTCATAATGAAAACAAACATTAATAAGCAAAATTTTTGGGAAATTGGATGGAGATTTCTTTCTTTCACTGCTTCCTGCTGTCAAAGGATGTTGATCTCATGGGGTTTTGAAGCTGGGTCATCTCAACTGGCTATCTTGGAAGCTGAGAATTTTCAGGTGGCCTTGGCAAATGGACCCACATTTGCCTAGAACCAATCCACAGGTTTTGATCTTCTGTGGAGACAAAAGCAGAAACTCTTTTGCCAAGTAATATATTCTTATAAACACATTTCAAAGTCAAGATATCTTTAAAGTAAATGTATTTGTTTAACTTAGCAGCCTTAGCAATCAACCATCTTTCTGCAGCTAGCTCATTAAAAGTTAAAAAATTAAAAGAACATGCAATAACCATAATCCAGACTGTTTATCTGCCATCTTTCGTGGCTTTTTTATCTTTATTTCCTATTTCTCTTTCTTAAAGGGTTTCTTTACCCTTTTTTCTGTCTCTCTCTGAAGCTTATGCATATTTTACATACATTGTACCCCGTTTAGAGGTTTTGTGAGTCTAAATCTGTCTTATTGAGAATTCTTAATCATTTTCTAACCTAAAGAGCTTTTAAAAGGTCGGTTATCACTTTAATTGCTGACTCTGCCCCTCTTGGCTGTGTTTCAATATGGTGGAGGAGCCTGCACTGCTCTGTCGTTGCCAGCAACCAGAGCGGATTCAGGAAATGCTGCTACAAGAAAAACATTTTTAAACTGTTTCCTTTCTGTTCAGTATAAGCAGAAACCTTAAATCAATCACACTTGTGCCAATCCTTTCGTGAAACATATGAGTTTAAGCTGTGTGCCACAGATGCACCATTTTTAAATTCCTGCCTGAACACCATGCTGTTTCTGTACCATAAATCAATTCAAATACATAATTCAGAAAGCCACTTTTGGCTCTGTTTCAGTGATCTAGAACGCTCTTTAATTTTTTAAAACTTTCTCAGGCCTTATGCGGGTGTTCGGCCCACGTTGGGAAGCCATCTGTTGTAATAAGTTTCCCGGTGCCCGTTTGGCACCAGAGTTTGTAACCTGGCATACATGCACGGTGGAGGCTTTGAACCTGTTTCACGGTGGCTTTCGTCCCCCAAAGAAATAAATCACACGCTTATATCCTTTACACTGTTTGGCCCATGTCTTAAGCAAATTACTAGCTAGCTCTTTCATCTTAAATCAACCCATTTCTATTAATCTTTCCACCACGTGGCCCACAGCCCATGGCTCACCTGAATTCCTACATGCTTCTTCTTAGGGGGATGGATGGAGACTCGCTAACTCTTAACTTTTAAACTAACTCATGAATAGCCAAATGGCTTAGTACATTTTTTCAGAGCAGCATCCTTACCTTCTTTCCTCTGTGTTTGCTGAGATCTCTCTCTGACTCTTTCTCTTTCCAGAGTTTCTCATTCACTTCCTGTCTACCATCTGGCCAATCAGTAATTATTATACCAGTAAGAGAGACAAATATTTACAATGTTTGTAAAGCATTCTGTAAACCAGAACATAATCCCACAGTAGGAAAATTCTTCTACAAGGGGTGTTAAATAGCCTAACTTTGTGCCAATATTTTGTACAACAACCATTTTAAATAATTCATAAGCAGTTTCCTCAATCTATAATTTCCAATTATATAAATGATATCTTATTGGCTGATTCAGATGCAGATACTTTAGGGAAAAAATGTTTGATGAAGTGAAGAGAATTTTGTCTTATTGAGGATTACAAATTGCTCCTGAAAAATTACAAAGAGAAGATTCTATTAATTACCTAGGATATAAGATAGATTTATAGAATATTCAACTACAGAAAGTACAAATCAGAGAGATTGATTATAAACAATGATGTTTAAGAATTTCTGGGCAATATTAACTGACTATGGCCCACAATTGAATTAATTACCCAAGAGGTAAGTAATTTATTTCAAACTTTACAAGATCATAAGGACTTAAATAGTCCTAGAAAATTATTACCTGAGGTTGAGAATTGTCTCTGGTAGAAGATAAAGTATAGGATGTACATGTAGATCACTTGGATCCAGAGCCTGATTGTATCTTGGTCATACTATCTTCTACTCATTCTCCTACAAAAATTCTCATGCAGAACAAGATAATATCTTAGAGCAAATATTTTTACCATACAAAGAGAGTATAAAATTAAAAATCTATGTAGAAAAGTTTTCTGTCCTGATTGTGAATGTAAAATTAAGACAAGCAGTTATAGAAAGATCTGATCACTTTTAAAGATATGCTTAATAAACAGAAAGGGGTAATAAAGACCCCATAGATAGATTACACAGTGCTTTATTAACTTTGATTTTTTTTAGTACTACTGAGAATAAAACAACAACTGCAGACAGGCATTGGATAGTAGAAAAATCAGTTAAATCAGCCTGTATACTGTAAAGATGTGTTGACCCTAGAATGGAAAGCAGAATATGTGTTAATGGGGAAGAGGTTTTGCTTTTGTTTCCATAGTAAAAGAAAAGCTGTGGATACCATCAAGATTAATAAAGATTCATTTCAAACAGGAAAGACTTTTTGAGTAAAGAGAAGTTATAGTTCATCAAACAGCTTGGACATCCCATCTAAATTAACTTATAAGTCTAACAAATTCTCTTCATTTGACAGATATGAAAAATATTTAACTGAAGGACAATACTTTTTTTGTTGCCAGAAGAAACATTTTTGACTTAACAAAGATAGAAAATGCCAAAAAGGAACTTTCCAAAGTTAGGGTTGGATCCAGGTTGTATTTTTGTTTTTCCAGGAGAATAAAAGCATCTAACTAAGGAATCTGGAGACCACTAGACAAATAAAGCAACTGGAGAAGAATGAACTATGAAAAGAAAATGTCCCAAGGAAAATAATAAATTGGCATATGATATAGCATACCTCCAACAGGGTAGAATTTTATAAATCTCCCCAATATTTTTTTGCTGCTCTGTACAAACATAAAAAGAAAATATTTTTTTTGGAGGGGGTCCAAATTCAACTAAAAATTAAAGCTAGCTTTGGAGTTGGAGCATTGATTTTTTCTTATCTAACCATACATATGTGTTAAAAAAATAAAAAAGAATCTCTGTCTCATGTCAGAAGAGCCACCTGGTATGGGACAGAAGAAAACAAAAATTAAGAAACTATTTTATTGTCACTAATTTCATCATCCTTTCATTTTCATTTGACTCCTTAAAACATTTCTTAAGGTATAAATAACCCCAAACCTGTAAGATTATTATGTATATATAAACATGCTGTCATGACATAGTCTGTGTGACATGGTTACTCTAGTACTAATTCTAGAAACAAATTTCCTCTAGCTTCCTGTATGCGTTTTCAGGCTCAAGTGTGAAGCTGGGAACTAGAAAGTAAGTTTATGTACTCCAAGCTTATTTAACATATTGTCTTTTAACTTCTCAGAGACCTGATGAATATGGAATTTAAAATGTTTAAGTTTTCTGAAGTGAATTGTGACCATTCCTAGCAATGACCTTTGAGGTATCTAAGAAGATGAAAGGACCCTGCAATGACAATCCACCTTGGTTGTAGTAATGCTTCTAAGCTGATAAACAGCACCCAAAGATCAGCTTCAGACTCCAAACTGCTCAGGATATCTTCAAAATGGTAGAGACTGGACAACAAATGATAGAATTAGTTCTCCCAGGGTTTGACCATTGTTTCAATTTTCTCAGGATTCCCTAGAGGTGCCGTTGCTCTCAGGCAACAGGAAGTAATTTTAATTAAGAACACAACACAATATTTCCCAAGAGTTGGGGTGGATAGTTTTGAGTCCTTTAATGAGTTATGGATTTTTGTAATTGCTTAGTGGGATTATTTGCAATTTGTTATTTGTCATGGTGAGAGAGAAAGTTAAACAAAGGGTCAGCCTCCAGCAGCACAAGGTTCAAAAAACTCACAAAGGTAGGTGAGTACTAAACTTTTCTATCTAAAGGGTAGGAAAAAAAAATTCATGTGCTCTGATGATAACTTTTTTCTTACTTCACCTTGAAAAATCTCTCTTTCCCCAGAGCTACATATCTCTTCTCACAGCTACATCTCTCTTCTATGTAGCTACATATCTCAATGTACCACACAGCCACATATCTCTACACACAGTGATATCTCGTTTCATACAGATACATCTCTGTTCTACATACATCCCTCTTCTTCATACACCACTCCTCACAGATACATGTTTTTTTTTACATTACTTCATCTCTCTACACCACTCTCTTCTATATGTCCACACACATCTCTTCTGCACATCTCTCCTCTACACATTTATCTAACAGAAAGAACTTCAGACAATATATGAGTTATATAATGAGGGTCAGAGATATTTTGCTAATACATGAGAGAATCACAGTTTCTCTTAGGGTAGGGATGTCACAGTCCTGACCAGTGAGTAAGTAAGCATGTAGCTCTCAGTGTTCAGAATTTCCCATAGACAGTGACATTAAAATTCAGAACCTAAACAATAAATAATTAGTTGGCTGAATCTTGAGCCTTGTATCATTTAAGTGAGGGTAGGAATATGTGCAGAGAATCAATTGCTGTGAGGAATTATATCTACTAAAGTTGCCTTGTGCTTGACTTTGGTTCAACAGACACCTGGTAATTTGTTTTTGTGTAAACTTTGCAGGGGCAATTAGTCTATTTTTAATTTTCTGAAGTCTAAAATTAGATAATCATGTAAAAAGCTGTCTTTGTAGCTGAAAATATTGTCATTTTCCTGTGTCAGCCTGAGTAATAAAAATATTCTATTATTATTTCTATTTATCAAAATTATACAGCTTAAAGAAAAATCATCTTCCTAGTAATCCATAGATATATGTGTGAACCAAAAGTGTAGAACACACTACCAATAATCTATGGTACCCCATAGCTGTTCCTTTTAGGAAAGAATTGTGGCAGCACATGAGAAAATTACAGATAGAAACAAATGGATTCGTCATCAGTGACCCTACAATCTTTTCTAAGTGGGGCTCCCCATCAGAGAATTATTTATCTGGTGGGTCAACCAGCTGAATATTAGTTATCATCTGCTCTTTTTATGTTATGATACATGACACAAAGAAGATTAGACTCAGGAATCCCTCTCATTTAGAAAATGAGGTGGGTATACAAATGAGAGAATAAAACAGTAGATTCTTGAATCTAGTTTTAAACTAAAAAGCAACTAGAATTCTCAAATATTTTGCATTTTATGAACTTTTCATATATTGATACAAACTTAAGGTTGTTTTTGTTACAACATATTGTAAGGTATTGTACTTAGGCAACTCAATTAAATTGTAATGCAAAGTTCTAGTTCTAAAAGCTAATATTACAAACTCTTTAGGATAATTAAGATAACAATCAAACATGTATCAAGGTTATAGATGTAGACAGAAATAGATTTCATTTATTTAGCCTCATATATTTTAGAGAGATAGGTTGTCTTCAAACACTTCAGAGATCTATAGAATATTAAGATGTTTTAATAACATAAGGCTTTTCATGACAATGAAAAACATCTGCTGCTGGCAGCAACAATTTACTTTAGAAAGAATGATGGGGATTGAATAACTTCCATATTGAGTTTCCTTTCAATATGGTAAAGCTAGCCACTGGGCAAGAAACTTCCCTTACCTTGTCTGCTGATAGCAGTATGCTGCTCAAATTGGACAAGCAGAACACAAAGAAAGATAACTCCCAAATGTTGCCAAGACAAATTAGAACAGTCCTTCAAAATTCTTGCTTTAAGGAAAAGTCTGTCAGATATTGTAGGCTTATAGGCTGAAGAAGAGGAGGCTTGGGTAACAGTCCAGGAAACCGCTGTCTCTGTTATTTCTATAGTTTTATATAGAAACTATATTTCTATAGTTTCATACTCAAACTTATGGGACACAATGAAAGCAGTGTTAAGAGGAAAATTCATAGCACTGGATGCCTACATGAAAAACCAAGAGAAATATCACACAAGGGACCTAATAACTCAGTTGCAAACTTTAGAACAATTAAAAGCAAGCTTATCTAAAAGGAGTAGATGGCAGGAAATAATCGAACTTAGGGCTGAAATCAGTACAATAGAAACAAAGAGAAGTGAATCAAAAAGTTGGTTCTTTGAGAAAGTCAGCAAGAGACAAACCCTTATCCAAACTAACCAAAAAGCAGAGAGAGAGAAAGAGAGAGAGAAAGAGAGAGAGAGAGAGAGAGAGAGAGAGAGAGAGAGAGAGAGAATTCAAATTAACAGAATCAGAAATGAAAAGGGAGACATAATGACAGATACCCAGAACATACAGATAATTATTAGGTCATAATTAGAAAATGTATACTCTACTAAAATGGAAAACCTAAAAAAATGGACAGCTTTCTGAACAAGCACTAATTACCAAAATTAAATCAAGAATAGATAAATGACCTAAACAGACCTATAACCCCAAAGGAAATTGAAGATGTTATTAAGTCTCCCACATAAAGAAAGGCCAGGGTCAGATGGTTTCATTGCAGAATTCTACCAGACATTGAAAGAAGAACTAATACCAATATTCAAAAAACTGTTCCATTCAGTAGAAACTGATGGAACATTGCCAAACTCCTTTTAAGAGGCCACAATTACCCTGATACCCAAGCCACTCAAAGATGCAACTAAGAAAGAGGATTACAGACCAATATCCTTCATGAACACTTATGCAAAAATACTCAACAAAATTCTGAAAACCGATTATAACAACATATAAAAAAAAGTCATCCACCATGATCAAGTAGTCTTCATCCCAGAAATGTAGGGATGTTTCAACATATGAAAAATTGTCAATGTCACATATCATATAAACAAATTGAAGAAAAAAAACCCCACATGGTCATATCCTTAGAAGTTGAAAAAGCCTTTGACAAAGTCCAACACTCCTTTATGATAAAAGTCCTGGAGAGATCAGGAATACAGGGAAAATTCCTGAGTATAATAAAGGCAATTTACAAAAAGCCGACGGCCAACATGAAACTAAATGGAGAGAAACTCAAAATAATCCCACTTAACTCAGGAACTAGACAAGGCTGTCTCCTTTCTCCTTATATATTCAATATAGTTCTTGAAGTTTTAGCCAAAGCAATAAGAGAAAAAAAGGAGATTAAGGGGATATAAATTGGAAAAGAAGAAGTGAAACTATTCTTATTTGTAGATGATATGATTGCATACATAAGTGACCCACAAAAATCTACCAGGCAACTTCTACAGCTGATAAAACACCTTCAGCAATGTATCAGGATACAAGATTAATTAAAAAAATTAGTAACACTTCTATACACTTAAGATAAAAGGGCTGAAAAAGAAATAAGGGAAATATTACCCTTTACAATAGCTGCAAATAACATTAAATACCTCAGGGTAATTATAACCAAGTAAGTAAAAGATCTGTTTGACAAAAACTTTAAATCACTGAAGAAAGAAATTGAAGAGGATATCAGAAAATGAAAGGGTCTCCCATGCTCCTGGATAGATAAAATCAACATAGTAAAAATAGAAATCCTACCAAAAGCAATCTATAGATTCAATGCAATTCACATCAAAATCCCAACACAATTTTTTATAGACCTTCAAAGAACAACACTCAATTTCACCTGGAATAACAGCAAAGCCAGGATTGCCAAATCAATTTTGCGCAACAACAACAAAAAAAAAAACCGCAGGAGACCACACCATACCTGACTTCATGCTGTGCTATAGAGCTACAATAATCAAAACAGCCTGGTACTAGCATAAAAACAGACTTGTGGATCAATGGAATCGAACTGAAGATCTCGACATTAACTCACATACCTATGAACACCTGATTTTTTTGTGGCGAGCCGCTTTCTGGCCTGCAGAATGATGAGTCACCACATGCACAATTCTTCTCGGATCACACTTTATTGGAGTACAGCTCAGTTGAGGTAGAATGGTGGAAGAAAGACCCCGTGCCTGAAATGCAGCCTGCTTATATAGGGAAACTGGGACACGTGTAGCCATATGATTGGCACCCAAAGTAATGCCTCATTAGCATATAGCTGGTAATAGGTCCAAAGTAATGCCTCATTAGCATATAGCTGGTGATAGGTGGTAAGGAGTGCCAAATTAGCATAGTCAGGGATCACATCGGATAGGTCACTACTCAGCGCCTAATTAGCATAAGTGGTGGAGGTGCAATACCTGGGGAACATGATGCAATGTTCCAGCAAGTTGCACAAGATGTACATGCCCTACATCTCCCCCTTTTTGTTTTCCTAGATTGACAGACGAGTTGAGGACGACTGTAAGGATGATGCTGATATGGACACTCCTGACCGTCTTCTCCCTGATTCAGGCGGAAAAGATGATACTCTGGGGGATTAGTCGGACCTGGCCATTACCTATGCCAGTCTATGCTCAGTCCAGAGTTCTCCCTACGATATTTTCCACTTCGTGTGAATTGGATGTCCCTTGTGCCCAGCCCCTTTCCACGGATTGGGCAGAATATAATGCTAGTAATATTAATTTGAATCAGTCACTTTGCTTTAGTCTTAAAGAGAATGATGACTGTATTTTTTTAGCCAGAAAAAAACTTGACTTATTGGGTAAACCCCCTAAAGGACAATCAAGTTCCCGTGCATATGTTGACTGAGGCTTTGGGACAGATAGCTACTGGTTCCGTCTCTGGCACAGGATCAGAAGTTAATGGAAATCACGAGGTGAATGTTACCACCATGATCCTGACTCATGAAGGGATAGTTCCATTACATAACAATAATAAGAACAGACAAAATACCACAAGACTTATAGTTGCTCCCTATTGTCAACCATTTATAAGTAGTTTTCCTACCTTCACTTCCTGCCAAGATAGAACTTGGGGAAATAAACAGCTTAGTCCA
>PVIH01012562.1:46272-63009 GCA_004025045.1 Sigmodon hispidus
GATAACACAACTTGGTTTACTGAAGGATGGCCATTCTTTTCCTGGGTATTGATTAATGAGGCAGGGGCCAGTGCGGATGTTTCTGCTCTTGTGAACTTGCAAGGATCCTTGGGTAAGGTTTATAATGTGTCAGGTGTGGTGAAGTCAGGTAATGGAACAAGGATGAAATTGAAATTAACATCTTATAACAACGAGGTTATCAATTACACAGGGTCATCAGCTTTGGTGTGTTTGAAGTCACCTTTTATGTTTCTCTTGACTAACTCTAGTAAAAACTGCACCGTTTCAGGCAGTTGTTAGTTGGCAGAGTGTTGGAATGGATCAGTGGTGACTACAGCAATAGTTGTTAGAATGCCTACCTTTGTCCCCATGTCTGTGGAAGCTGACCCAGAGCAGTTCCCTATGATGAATCTGTTACACCATAAGAGGGACTTTGGCCTTACCTCTGCTATTGTGGCTGCCATTGCCATTTCAGTGACTGCAGCAGTTACTGCAGGTGTAGCCATGGCCAGCCAAGTCAAGTCTGCCCAGGAGATTAATGATATTGTAGCTCAAACTTTGCAAATTCTAGAGGAGCAAGCACAGTTTAATTCCCATTTGCTGAGTGGTATCCTTGCCACCAATGAAAGAGTAAATTTACTAGAAGAGGCTATGGAAGATGTGTTTGGCCTAATACAAGTGGGCTGTGTACATTGCATCATGTTCCCCAGGTATTGCACCTCCACCACTTATGCTAATTAGGCGCTGAGTAGTGACCTATCCGACGTGATCCCTGACTATGCTAATTTGGCACTCCTTACCACCTATCACCAGCTATATGCTAATGAGGCATTACTTTGGACCTATCACCAGCTATATGCTAATGAGGCATTACTTTGGGTGCCAATCATATGGCTACACGTGTCCCAGTTTCCCTATATAAGCAGGCTGCATTTCAGGCACGGGGTCTTTCTTCCACCATTCTACCTCAACTGAGCTGTACTCCAATAAAGTGTGATCCGAGAAGAATTGTGCATGTGGTGACTCATCATTCTGCAGGCCAGAAAGTGGCTCGCCACAATTTTTGACAAAGAGGTCAGAAATATTCATTGAAAAAAAGATAGTGTCTTCAACAAATCGTGTTGGCATAACTGGATGGCAGTGTGTAGAAAAATGCAAATAGATCCAAGCCTATTACTATGTCCAAAACTCAAATCCAAGTGGATCAAAGACAACATAAAACTAACTACACTGAACTTGATAGAAAAGAAAGTGGGAAATACCCTCCAATGCATTGGCACTGGTGACCACTTCCTAAATATAACACCAGTAGCACAGATACTCATGGACTTTCATTGTTTCCATTGAATAGTTGGGTGTTATTCTGATGGTTCTACCTTTATAGGTGATTTGTCCTTTTTCTTTTGCAGCTTTTAGTTTTTTCTTTGTTTTGTATGTTTAGTGGCTTGATTATTATATGGTGAGCAGACTTTTTTTGTGGATCTAGTATATTTGGTGTTCTGTAGCTTCCTGTATCTTTATAGGCGTTTCCTTCTTTAGATTTGGGAAGTTTTCTTCTACAGTTTTGTTGAATATATTTTCTGTGCCTTTGAGCTAATGTTCTTCTCCTTCTTCGATTCCAATCATTCTCAGCTTTGGCCTTTTCATGGTATCTCAGATTTCCTGGACATTTTGTGTTATGACTTTTTTGGTTTTAGTGTTTTCTTTAACTGATGGATCTATTACCACTATTGAGTCTTCCACCCCAGAGATTCTCTCTTTCATCTCCTGGATTCTGTTGGTTATGCTTGAATCTGTGTATCCAGGTCTTTTTTTTTTCTTTCACATTTTCTATTTCCAACTTTGCCTCAGTTTGTGCCTTCTTTATTGCTTCCATTTCAATTTTTAATTCTTGCTAAATTTCTTTCACCTGTCTGTTTTTTTTCTTGGTTTTCTTTTTTTTCTCTCAGGTATTTGTTCATCTTCTCCAATTTTTTGTTAGTATTTTCTTCTATTTCTTTAAGGGAGCTTTTATATCCTCTTTTAAGGCTTCTATTAGCTTCATAAAGTTGTTTTTAAGGTTGTTTACTTCTATTTCCTCTTCATTGTTTTGTTCAGGTCTTGAAGCTATAGAACCACTTGCTCCTTCTGAGGTGTCTTGTTGATCTTTGTATTGTTGTATTCTTGAACTGGCATCTGCCCTTTGTTTCCTCAATTCGCTCTTGGTCAGCTCTTGACTGGCTTTTAGTCACTTGTCGGTCTTGGGGCTCTTAGTCAGCTGTATGTCCAGAGCTTAGGCTGGTCCCATGCTGTTGCAGGTTTGGGCAGGGGTGGCCCTCGGAGGTTGTGTTTTGTCTTCGGGCTGGGGTTCAGAGAGTAGCAGTCTCTGCTTGACCTCTTAGCTGTGCTTCCAGTGGCTTGGCTGCTCCAGTGCAGTTGCGGTGTGATGATGCCAACCGTGGTCTATGCAGAATGTGACCTGCGGAAGCTGTGCCCTGTCTCCGGGCTTCCCAGCTGTGTGCACAGGGGTTTGGCTGCACACCTACAGTCACAGTGTAATGACACCACCTGTGATCTGCACAGAGTGTGGTCCACAGAAGCTGCACCCCATTTCCGGGTCTGAATTCACAGAGCAGAAGTCTCCACTTGGCCTGAAGGAGGTATGACCCTTACCTCTCACCTCCCAGCTGTGTGCCCAGGGGCTCTGTTTGCCATGCACTATTTTAAGAATGCATATAGTTTAAAATAATACAAATTTAAAAATTGCATGCAATTCATTCAATTATTTTAACTTCATTATGTAGTGGGGTTATGCTCGTAATATAAATATTTGTAAATATAAACCTATGGGTTTAACAAAAGCTGATTGTCCAAAGGCAAACAGGAAGTATGGGCAGGTCTACCAGGCTAAGAAAACTTGGGAACATCTCAGAAGAGACATGGATGCCAAAGTTACCAGAGCTGCCAGGAGATGCAGAGGAAATGCTGCTCTCAGAAAAGGTACCGAGCCGCGAGGCTGAACAAGATGGGTTGAGTTCAGATGAAGGAGTTAGCAAATTATATGCCTGGGCCCTAGGTCAATCAGCATAAAAATAATATAAGCGTTTGTGTGATTTTGTGGGATTGTGTGTGAATCTCTGGGACTATGTATCTGAACCTCTGAGCTAGACTGGAAAGTTCAGGCAGAAATCAATTACAACATCATTATGATGTATTTATTCTTATAAATGTTTCCATAAGCAAATGTTGAACCAAGGGAGGTATAAAAATGTTCAACAAAGTCAGAAATTGATGAGCCAATCTTGGCTCACAGCCTTCAACCACCACTTTCTGAAGAAGGCACTGACCTTTCTGCCACAGGAGGTGTTAAATCATAGGACAGTGACTATCATTAGGACAAATATAAAGGTTACATATGTATAAAGTGGTCTAGATGTCTTTAGACTCTTCCTGTCAGAATCTAGAAAAGCTGGTGACTACCATCACCATGCTACATTAAAGAAAGCACAGTCACACACTAATGCTTCTCTGGCCAATTCCTTGGGAGAAGATGAGCTGAGATACTAAACAAAAGAAAGACCTATGCAGAAGCTGCAGAAATACCAAGATCTCAATGATACCAGGGCTCTTGCATCTCCCAAGCGGTGGTTCCTAATAGATTCTGAACTGCAGAAGTAAAGCAACCCCAAGAGAGAGGATGGAATAGGTCAGCCTAGAGATTGAACCTTGGAGACACTCTCTCCAGGAAACTCCAATTCACTCTTGAGAGGCACATGTCCCTTAAGGGCACATTCAGAGTTTACAGGAGTCTCAACAATGACTGTGACTTGAATCTGAAAGAAGACCTGGGAGAGTTATGCTTCAAGAGACTTTACGACTTTTTTGTCAGTTTCCAATCTTATCTTCACTAAGATATAACCAGCTGCCATTTGAAATATTATTCTTCCTCAGGCTCTATTGAGGACAGAAATTTCTGTTCCTTCTACTCATAGGCCAGAAAGTAGAATGCATCTCAAACACAGCACTAATATGCTTCTTTGCAGCATGTCTGTCCCCCTAAAGGAATGCTAGTAGATGCTAGATAAACTGCCTGAACACTTTAAGACATCTGATTAGATAGGGTAGGGGACACTGAAAAGTGCATCTGTGACTGTGGCTTAGCAACAGAGCATCAATGACTACATCATCATCATCTCCTTTTACACCCAGAAAGTCCCCACAAGGTAAGTTTAGTTATCATGTTATTTTTATCAGCAGTCTTTTATCAGATGAAATAAAATGCCCAAGTCATGGAACAGCAGGCAGTAAAACTGGGACACAACCATGAGCCTCACCCTAGAATCTGCATTCTCAAGATCTGATGGACAAATGGTAGAGTAAGAGAATCTCATCTGAGCACACTTTTCCTAGACTTTATCCACACACACAGGACCAAAGAGCAGCATTTGAGTTTGTCTTTTTTAATTCTATACACTATCTGTCCTTGGAAGTAATATCGTCTGTGCTGTATGGCCTGCGCATAGGCACTCACACAAGAAAATGGTTCCAGGGAAGAGTTATAAAGACACTTCCTAATCACACACATCAGACAGCTTAACAGTGGACCTTTACAGAGCTTTGACATTTCATTGTCAAAACACTTAGGGGTTGATTAATTATAAGAGAAACCAGAGGCTCTCATCTTGGACCTTGTCTGTCAGGTTCAATGAAGCTCTTGGATTTGTGTGCCACTGCTATCTCAGAGCATACTTGTCAGGGAAGGGAATATATGGTGGTCAGTGATGTGTGAGATTCTGACCTCCTTCTGAAAATCTCTGAACGCTAACTAGCCTGGAGCTTTCCCCAGGGTGTATATCCAGCCTCTTTCTCCTTGAGCCAAGAGGCTGTTTGTCTTTTCCCAGGAAAACATCCCCTCTCCATTGATAGTTCTTTATTCTCCAGCTCTGCCCATCTCCATTCTGAATCTCCCCTGCAAGAGGCCCTCTCTTCTTGTGTCATTACTTCCTCCATTGATTATACCAACCTTCTCTCTGATGCATATTTCCCTTATATTTTTAAGTGTTTTTTTTTGTCTTTGTAACTGACTATGTGTTGCCACATTCCATAGTCATTTCACAAAAATACCAATGTTTGTATTAAGCAAGGACTGGATATTTCTGTTTCCAGAAATGGGAGTGGAGTCCATATCCACTCGACTAATTTCCAGTGTCTAATGAGAAACAGTCCATTCATGGGACCCAACCACACACACTACAAAAACTGCTGTAGAATCTAGGCTGCTTTTTCTTTCTGTTCCCTGCTCTGTGCTGTATCCTCTTCCCCAGATGAAGATGCATAGCACATTTTGCCTGGAACTGTCTAGGGCTCCAACGTTTTGTCCTTAAAGGTTAATACACAATAAAGAATCCATCTAATAATTTTTGTGTTGAATGAGTCAATAGTTTGAGGTTTACACAGTTTTATCTGTACATTACAAACATGTCTTAACTCTTGTGACTAGATATCCCTGTAAATCAGGTTGGTTCAAAAAGGAAGAATAGACAGGAGGAAAAAAAGTTTTGCTGGAGAAGATCTCACTGGAGGGACAGCACTGCACTTGGCTGTCTGCAGGAAAGAGCTGTTGCTGAGCTGCAGAGATTAGTGAGGATTGGGGAGTTAGTAGGGTAAAGTACCTGAGAAAATGTACAAGAATAGGATGAGGGGTGAGCTGATGCACAGGTGCTACTGTGAGAAATAAGACAGATGTAGACACATGGAAATGGTATGCACTAGGAAGCGCTGAAAAATGCTTTTTAAAATGGGTGTAGAATTCTCAGTGAAGAAGGAAGTAACATCCAAGTCTCTGGGACAGTGCTCATATGGGTATGATGATGAGTCAAAGGAGGGAGACAGTTTTGGATGGACTTCTCTGAACAATTGGAACTTTTGCTAAAGAGTGTGAATGGTTCAAATAGAATCATCTATCAAGTGTTCTAGTCCCAAATTCATGTGATTTCTTCAGCTAGGAGGTGGAAGTGAGGAAAGTAGATTAATGGAACGTTGTCTGGGGATGGCATATTTGGGAAACGGCATACTCAGTCTATAGTTTGGAAGATAAATATGAAGATGCGATAACTGGACTGTTTTTGGAATGCAACAAAGTGGAAACAAGCTGAAGAGCAGTGTGATTATGGCTAAAGTCTGGTTTACAGGAAATTAATAACCTGAGGAGGAACATTGCTAATTAAATAATGTTACAAAGATCATTCAAACTACTTTTATCCTTTTTAGCCTATGCTTTCTTCAATTGGCCCTGTCTCACTTGGTACGATACAGGCCCTGGATATATCTCCAACTGTCAATAAACTTGTCACCTTCATCTCTCTGCAAGAAATACTACCACTGTCTCTTACTGTCCCAAATATGGTCCTGAGCCACCAGCTTCATGGTCTTGCCCTGAACTAAATCATTCTCAAATCTGCAATGTCTTTATACTAAATACAATTTTTGTTATAAGGATGGTATTCAAAATATGAGAGCAATCAGAGAATAATTCAATAAAAATTCATCATATAGCTAAAATATAACCAGATATTATTTTGTTGGACCCAGCTTCTAAAGTAAATATTGCAAACATATTTGTCATTCTCTCTTCCCTCAAAACTTTTTTCTGCCCATCACAGCATGATAAACACTATTTTGTTGTTGGCATTAGCTAACAATCAAGATTGAACTTTGTCCATAAACCAATATACCACCTTGTGCTAAAATTCGTTAATAAAAAGGTAGCACAGTTTCCTTATTTTTTAATTTCTCCTTTCCTGTTCTTCTAAAAGACAATAATGTCCCTGTACACATTTCTTGGATGCATACACTGGATTACCTCTGGAAGACAATTAGGAGATGTATTTCCTGAGTTGAGAATGTGTGTATTAGGACTTCCTTATGTATAGGCTCAATATTTAAATCCCAATAGTAATTTATTCATTTATTTACAACACTTGAGATGGTCAGAGTTTATTTACCTACTCCAAAATAAGAGATTTTATTTTCTTATTATTTAGTTAAAATTTTTTTCATTTTGGCTTATTAATCATACTAGTTTCTGCTTTGTGATATTCCTAGTTAACAAAATAGAGTGCAAAACACTGAAGAGCACCTGTTATGTGATGATAGATGGCATGAGCAAGGCAAAGTGTAGACTGGGTGCTTGGCTGAGACTTGTGGGCTCACGGTTACTATGGTAGGAAAAGTGATGACTTTTCAGGTGTCCTGCTGTGTTTTAGACTCTGTTCTATATGTGTTGGATTTCTTGGTCTGCTAACTATTAATCCTTTGTGGAAATGTGTGGGGAAGATTCTTTTAAGTTAACCTATGGTGTGTCTTTTTCCCTTTTATTTTCCATACACTAAAGAGAGTGAAGCTTGCAATAAGTTTTCTTATGCAATGTGACCTAGATGAGGTTGTTAGTTCCTACCCTAATTTCATACAAATATTTTCTCTGCTTTTCACATTTTGTTTTTTTACAGTTAATGCTTTAGGGATTATTTCTATGCTTTACTTGTAATCAACTTTCTTTTAATTATCTGCATGACATATGTCTATAAATCTTTAATCTCTCTCTGTCTCTTCCAGTATGTTGGGTTGGTCTGGTTGTCAGCTGTCTGTCAGTGTTCATTGAATATATTAGAAGAGCACCCCTCTATCCTACCTGCTGAGGCATCTCTCCAGCTCACAACATAGTTTCTTTATGGGACAGACATGAGAGACCATGATTAGAATACATAAATTTAGGTTGCCACAAATAACAAGCAGCTACATGAGCTTTTATTAATTATAGAACAAAATATCATGAACCATTGCATCTAACAAGTACATTGATGGGTATTGGAGGAAGTAGGTCAAACCAAAGCAGAGAAAACCACTATTGGTTTCACATGACATTCTTAGCTTTTGAACTCATGGAAGTGAGTCTCTTAAAAACATATCTCAAAGGGTATGTATGCATTTATGAAAAAAAGTTAGGTCAGACACAGAAGTTTGGCTGTTCAGAAAACTACAGATGGTACAACATAGTTTGGCTATGAACACTCGACTCCAACTCTGTACAACTGTCAGATACTGATCAGTCAACAGCCCTGTAAAGTCGCCAATGAACGTGTGACTTTTTTCTTATATTCCGGAGTGTGAATCATGGTATGTCTTTTCATCTTGATACGACAACTGTTTCAGTCTCTCCCCCCATTTCCTCCAGTTGTCCTGATTTTTTTCTTGACTCTCCATCACTTTAACTAAATTTTCTATCAGTTTTAAAAATTCAATATTTTCAAAACATGTATCTGTGTCCATTTAAATTGTAATTGCACTGAATTTACTGACTAGCTAAAAGAGCTGATATTTTCACACTGGGGCTTTGTATTTATTTTCTTTTTTAAATTATTATTATGAACAAAGAAGTCACACTTTCTAACCTTGTATATCCTTATTCAAGGTCCCTACCCCCTCCCACCACATCAGGTCATTCTTTCTTCTCCACAAATCCCCATCCCATCCCAGGGCAGGCTGCAGGCAATCCCATGGTTCCACTGCCCCAATATTGCTTAGTTCAGTCTCCACTCCTGGCAGATGCAGTTTTCTCCCCCCTCCCTCAAGAGTGAGTCGGGTGTTCCTCTACAGGGAGTGGAATCCAAGGTGTCAGTCCAGGGTGTTTCTGATTCCAAGCTGTTCAGTGGTTGTGGTTTGCAGCTTGGGCATGCTTGGCTTTTTTCTTGCTTGTTTGTTTGTTTAGAGTCCACTAATGAGTGAGTACATCCCCTGCTTATCTTTCTGAGTTTGTGATACCTCACTCAGTAGGATATTCTCCAAATCCATCCATTTGCCTGAAAATTTTAGGACCTCATTTTTTCTTACTGCTGAGTAGTACTCCATTGTGTAGATGTACCACAGTTTGTTAATCCATTCTTCAGTTGAGGGACATCTAGGTTGTTTCCAGGTTCTTGCTATTACAAATAATGCTGCTATGAACATAGTTGAGCTAATGCCTTTGGAGTGTGGCTATGCATCTTTAGGGTATACACCCAGAAGTGGTATTGCTGGGTCCTTGGGGAGATTGATTCTCACTTTTCTGAGAAATTGCCATATTGCGTTCCAAAGTGGCTGAACAAGCTCATATGCCCACCAACAATGGAGAAGTGTTCCCTTTGCACCCCATCCTCTCCAGCATAGGCTATCCTCTGTGTCTTCTATCTTGGCCAATCTAACAGGTGTTAGGTGGTATCTCAAAGTTGTTTTGATTTGCATTTCTCTGATGGCTAAAGATGATGAGCACTTTTTCAGGTGCCTTTCAGCCACTCATAATTCTTCTGCTGAGAATTTTCTTTTTAGATCTGTACCCCATTTTTTGATTGGGTTATTCAAGGTTTTGGGCTCTAGATTCTTGAGTTCTTTATATATCTTAGAGATCAGTCCTCTATCACTTGTAGGGTTGGTGAAAATCTTTTCCCATTCTGTCGTTTTGTCCTATTGACGGTGTCTTGGTTTTACAGAAGCTTCTTAGCTTCAGGAGATACCACTGATTGTTTGTCTTAGTGTCTGTGCTACTGGTGTTATATTTAGGAAGTGGTCGCCTGTGCCAATTCGTAGAAGTGTATTTCCCACTTTCTTTTCTATCAAGTTTAAAGTGGTTGGGTTTATGTTGAGGTCTTTGATCCACTTGGATTTGAGTTTTGTGCAGGGTGACAGGCTCATATCTGTTTGCATTTTTCTACACACTACCATCCAGCTATGCCAACACCATTTGTTAAATATACTATCTTTTTTCCATTGAATATTTTGGACCTCTTTGTCAAAGATCAGGTGTTCATAGGTTTTTGGGTTAATGTCTCGATCCTCAATCCTATTCCATTGATCCACAAGTCTGTTTTTACGCCAGTACCAGGCTGTTTTTATTACTGTAGCTCTATAGTATACCTTGAAGTCAGGGATGGTGATACCTCCTGAGGTTCTTTTGTTGAGGAAAATTGTTTTGGCAATCCTGGCTTTCCTGCTATTCCAAATGAAATTGAGTATTGTTCTTTCAAGGTCCAAAAAATATTGTGTTGAGATTTTGATGGGCAGTGCATTGAATCTGTAGATTGCATTTGGTAGAATTGCCATTTTTACTCTGTTGATCCTACCAATCCAGGAACATGGGAGTGCTTTCCATTTTCTGATGTCCTCTTCAATTTCTTTCTTCAGTGATTTAAAATTTTTGTCAAATAGGTCTGTTACTTGTTTGGTTATAGTTACTCCAAGGTATTTAATACTATTTGTTGCTATAATGAAGGGTAATGTTTCTCTTATTTCTTTTTCAGCTCTTCTATCTTTAGTGTATAGAAGGGCTACTGATTTCTTTGAGTTAATCTTGTATCCTGCTACATTGCTGAAGGTGTTTATTAGCCATAGCAGTTCCTTAGAAGAATTTTGTGGGTCACTTATGTATACAATCATTTCATCTGCAAATAGAGATAGCTTTACTTCTTCTTTTCCAATTTGTATCCCCTTAGTCTCCTTTCGTTCTCTTATTGCTTTAGCTAAAACTTCGAGAACTATATTGAATAGATAAGGTGAGAGAGGACATCCTTGCCTAGTTCCTGATTTTAGTGGGATTGCTTTGAGTTTATTTTCTTTTAAAAATTTGTATTAAAGTGTAGGAATTCTTCAGCTATATTTCTTCTTTTGTTGCAATCACTTCTGAATTCTGGAACACTTTCCATGATTATTTTGGATGAGAAATTTTTCTTGAAAATATATTTTCCAATATACTTTCATGTATAAGAACAAGATTTTTAATATTAATTTAGAACAAACTCACAAAAAAACCTGACTTAAATGTCTTACAGTGAAAGATCTTCTCTTGGGTCCTCCTGCTAAGCAATTGTTTTTTCTGTGTGTTCTATTCTTTCCACATTTTCTTACTGAACCCATATCTACCTGGAGAAATTCTTTCTTGCTTTTTTTTGTTCTTAGGGAATCATTTCAACTGTTTAAGGCAGAAACAATGAATCCCTGTGCTTCATTGAATATCTGGACATGTCTTTTGAGCCTAAGGACATAAAGACCACATTCCAGTTATCGTATCCAACCACATTCCAGATTGCCATCCTGAGGGGCCAACACGCGCAGACAACTACTAACAGTTTTTTTCCATCACTCTTTTGGGTTTCACATTAAGGTATTTTCCTGTTCTTTTTTCAAATTATGCCATCCATTTTAATTCACTTTTCCATTTTTATAACAATCTATAACTTCTGTATGTTTTTATGGACATGAGACATGTCAACATCAGCACAGTCTGTTATGCTGCGCTCCAAGTTTCACTTCTAAAGTCTTATGTCTTCCCCATACTACACAAGCTGCCCACAGTCTCAGCACTCTGTGTTTACTAAACATTTTAAAATGTGAAGTATTATGAATCTATATGAAGAAGAGGGAGGGTATCTTAAGAGACTAAATGAAGCTGTTTTCAGTGTAGAAAAGAAAAGTAATATTGTCATTATCTATGAAAAGAATAATAAGACCCACATCCCTTTGTTTACTACATAATTCATGTAACGAATACTGAGAATTCATGATTGAATTAATAGCAGAGTCAAATAATTTTAATAAAAGTCACTTTAGAAAAATTAGTGAACTACAAATGTCTCAATTACTGTAGCAAGCTGACCATAAGCTATCAATGGCTTAATAATAAAAGTCTATTTTATACAAGATAAAAGTATAATTACATATTTTTGTTTGGAGTACCTGTATGTGGAAAGCTATTGACATAGGTATGTTCTATAATATGAACCATCATTGCATTCCTTTTCTTTAACATTTCCAGTCAGAAAAGATTGTGAAGGAAGCCCACAGCTTGAACACATAATGGGGTGGTGGTGGTTAGAACTCACCTGTACCTCCCTGCGAGGCATATTGGTAAATGTAGTTAAATTTGTTGATCAAAAAGACAAGACCAGCAGATTTGGCTAAGCAGTTAGTAGTCTCAGTCACAATTGGTATAACTAAGAGTACAAGGTAAGAGAGAGAGGAAGAGGCTAGATCAGCAGCTAAGGAAACACTGCAACATTTCAGATGGAAAGCATGATGGTCTCATCTACTAAAGCACTGGGATAGACAGTAGGAAGGCTGAGTTGTGCAATAACTGCTTTACAAGAACAATCAACAGTAACAGATATACGTTGAAAAGCTGGTAACTTGAGCATTTACAATAAATAAAACACTATTCAGCTAAAGAAACATGGATCATGAATTGATTGTTGTACACTATGAACAATTAAAGCATGAGAACCTGATTTTAAATTCCTTGGCACCCACATACAAAGCTGGGTATAGCTGTGTATATCTGTAACTCCAATATTTGTGGACAGAGACAAGTATATTGTGTCATTCTAGACCAGTCAGCAAGCTTCAGATTCACTGAAAGACCTCACACATGAAAGCTTCACACACTGAATTAACTAATTTATATGTCTCTCTTCTCCCTGAATTATGGTAATTTCTCTCTAGGCTGGAATATATAGTAAATGAGGGTTAGCCAGCCATGTGGACAAGATGTCCAAACATAAAAATGTGTCAGAAAATTGAAACCTCTGCAGATAGGTCTAAGAGATTACTAAGCAGCAGATGTAACTATGATGGAACTCTATGGTGCTTCAAAGGAAATAAATAAGAACAGGAAAAAAAAACTGGAGACATGATTGTGTATTCTTGATGACTTGTCACCCAGATAAAGCCTAAATCTACTTTGTTAGTGGGGTTCCAATTCCAGTGACTGTCATGGTTGAAGTCCTTCAGTACCACTGTAGATGTTATTAGCTACTGAATGTTTGGTGACTGAGGGCTTGGTCAGTGCAACTACACACTTATAGGTCAGCATTTAAACTGACAGGCTGTTTGCACTGAAGTAATTTGAAAAAGTCCTCAAAAGGTTATATGCCCTTATATATATAATAAATTTTTAATTCTGAACTCTCTGCAAAACCGCTTTACATGATGAATGAACAATTAATATTTAATATCCCCAAACATTGACAGTAAGCAATGGAAGGTACATTTTAATTATGAAATTATCATATTTTAGATGGGTGTGTAAAGATGCTGATAAGAAAAATGTGACTCAGAGTAGCTTACTCACATTTAGGTGTGAGTGTTCATGAGTAAATGACCACCTTTGCCATGGAACAACAAGGATTTTCCCAGATTATGTGGCTCTAAATTTCATGGCTCAGGTGTAGAGAGAGAGAACTTTTGCATGTGGGGAATGGCAACATGTAAATAATAATTGTGCTAACGGATCTGGGCTTCTCTCCAATTTCATGTTGAAGGAGCCATGGGAGAAGAAAATGAGTCTTTTACCACAGATTTTAATCTTCTGGGAGTTACCAGGCAGCAGGAGCATGAATATTTCTTCTTCATCCTCTTCCTGTTCATTTACCCCATCACAGTGATTGGAAACATGCTCATCATCCTAGCCATTCACTCTGACACTCGTCTTCATAATCCCATGTACTTTTTCCTTGCCAACCTCTCGCTTGTTGACATCTTTTTCTCCTCTGTAACCATCCCCAAGATGCTGGCCAACCATCTCCTAGGTAGCAAAGCCATCTCCTTTGGAGGATGTCTGGTACAGATGTATTTCATGATAGCCTTGGGAAATACAGACAGCTATATACTAGCTGCAATGGCATATGATCGAGCTGTGGCCATCACCCGCCCACTTCATTATACAACTATTATGAGCCCATGGCCTTGTGTCCTGCTGGTAGCTGGGTCCTGGGTAATTGGAAATGCCAATTCACTGCCCCACGCCATATTCACAGCTAGATTATCTTTCTGTGGCAACAAGGATGTGGCCAACTTCTACTGTGACATTACTCCTTTGCTCCAGCTGTCCTGTTCTGATATCCACTTCAATGTGAAGATGATGTACTTTGGGGTTGGAGTTTTCTCTGTGCCCCTTCTGTGCATCATCATATCATATGTCCGGGTATTTTCCACAGTCTTAAGTGCTCCATCCACCAAGGGTTTCTTTAAGGCCTTGTCTACCTGTGGCTCTCACCTGACAGTGGTATCTTTGTATTATGGGACAGTCATGGGCATGTATTTCCGGCCCCTGAACAGTTACAATCTGAAGCATGCATTGATAACTGTGATGTACACAGCAGTGACCCCAATGCTCAACCCTTTCATCTACAGCCTGAGGAACCGGGACATGAAGGCTGCTTTGAGGAGACTCTTCTGTCACAGAACCTTCTCATCCCCCATGTGAGACCTCACACTGCAGGCACTGTGGTCACCAGTGAGAAACACTAGGAAATCCAAATCACCTCTGCAAGGAGATGTCTGTCATGTTTACAGCTTGAAATTCCTTCTCTCAAGAGCCTTCCAATAGTATGAGGAGGCAGCTGATTAAAACACCCTTGTGCAGAGTGCATCACAAGACTCTGGGTTCATGTCTCATGGTCTACTCACCAGCAGAGTGGAGTTGGGAAGTTGTTGAAATCACAATAATGCTATCTGTCCTGCCCGTGCCATAAGCTATGGTCACAGAAGCTCATGCTTCAAGGACTGTAGTTAATTATTTTTTTCTAACTACTATGTTAATTATCTCTGCCAAGCTTGTAAGCCCATTTGTAAAAGACCTGTTCTAACCTATGAGTGTATCTTCACAATCTCAGTCATGTAGCCTGCATCACACAAATGTAAATAGTGTGGTATGAATGATATAAACATTAGTTTCTGAAGTGTAATCTGAAAATGATCAGAGGTTACCAGACTGGACACAATTTGTTTATCTTAAAGTCTTGTTTTGGTTTGTTTCTCAGGGCACAGTCTTGTAAGTAGCTCAGGCTGACTTTGAACTCTTTATCTTCCTTCTCTATCTTCTAAGTAATGAAACTTCAGAAAGTGTCCATCTTGCCAAGTGCTCCATTCTTAAGTTAAAAAAACTGTGATGAGCATGTATTTCTATTCTGCCTTCATATTTAATTAAAGTATAATGTTTATAAGGATACTCTTACCAAAGACTTAGATGATAGTAACTAGTAGAATTGTTTTCATTTAAGCAACAAAGATTTTTATACAACTAAGACAACAAAATACTAGATTAATTTAGTATAATCTGAAATGTAGTGATCAAATACTTAGCTTCCCTAAAATAAGTCTAGGGGAAAGAATATTATAGAAAATAATGTGGCCTTCTTCTGTCAATGTGGCCCAGAAAAGGTGAGGCTGAGATTTAGCCACCTGTCCTGATCACATGGATGATATTCCTAGAACAAGGAAAGTTAATTCAAGATCATTAGAGAATCATGGTAGAACCCCAATATGCCATCAATAAATTTTCCTTTTGAGAAAAACTTTTTAAAGTATTAATATCTATTCATTAGTCTCATTTCCAAACATGGTAACACTATGAAAAAATAGAATGCATCTTCTAATGGTGCATGAGCTGCTTTACTAATCATGCAGAAAATATAAAATTAAAACCTTCTATAGATAATTCACACTTCAAAACCTTGTCCCTGGCTGATTAAAGATGATGTTTCTCATGTTTTCAGAACTCTAATGCACCAAAGTTGGGAGCTTTTACAGCTATCTAAGGATCTGCTTATGAATAAATACAAATCTGAGTGAATTACCAACTGATGGGGAAAGAAAAAATATTTCATTTAGGAAATTTCAAGGACTAGGTGATAAAAATGCTTCACAAGCAGGAGGGTTTGCATTTAGATAACCAACACTTGTATAAAAAAGCTGTGTATAGTCACATGCTTCTGTAATCCCAGAACTTAAAAGGTGTGGTTAGGA
Organism: Sigmodon hispidus; assembly: GCA_004025045.1. Lineage (NCBI taxonomy): Eukaryota > Metazoa > Chordata > Mammalia > Rodentia > Cricetidae > Sigmodon > Sigmodon hispidus. The sequence goes on from PVIH01012562.1 coordinate 62,080, forward strand.
AGATCCCTGGGAGGGGAGCGGGTGCTGTCTGCAGAGTAAGTCCCAGTGCACTCTGTAGCAGGCGCAGATAAGGTCTGCCTGTCACCATATTCACAGCTCCTGCTGAGGGAATTTGCACGGCTACCCACCTCAACCTCCAACTGAGTGAACAGATAACTTCTGGGGTCTCTGAAAGACAGACTCAGACCCTACCCAGAGAGGTGACAGGAGGCGCACAAGCCTGAGTGCCACAAATGACCAGGAGCCATCTAATCGTGAACCACTGAAGCCTTGGGCAAACGTCAGTGCAAAAAATTACATAATAATACAAAGAACAACAAGGTAACTCCAGAAGAGAGTGGCAATCTTACAAATACAAGACCAGAACTGAGCAATGAAGAGGAAACAGAAGGAAGCAACACCAAAAATTCCTTTTTGATGAGCATCGAAGCTCTCAAAGAAGATATGAAAAATAGCCTTAAAGAAATAGAAGAAAATACAAACAAAAAATTGGAAGAAGTGAACAAATCTATGAAAGAAACATGTCAGGAACTAAAAGCTGAAATGGAAGCAATAAAAAAGGCACAAAATGAGGTAAAGATGGAAATAGAAAATCTGAAGAAAAAAGCTGGAACCACAGATACAAGCATAACAGAGTTCAAGAGATGGAAGATAGAATCTCTGAAGTGGAAGACTCAGTAGCTCAAATAGATATATCAGTCAAAGAAAATAGTAAAACTAAAAAACTAAATAGAAAATAGTAAAACTAAAAAAGCCATAACTCAAAATGTTCAGGAAATCTGGGACACCATGAAAAGACCTAATTTGAGAATAATAGGAATAGAAGAAGGAGAAGAATACCAGCTCAAAGGCACAGATAATGTTTTCAATAAAATCATAGAAGAAAACTTCCCTAACCTGAAGAAGGAAATGCCTATAAAGATACAAGAA
>PVIH01012563.1:0-50600 GCA_004025045.1 Sigmodon hispidus
TGTACAATTATGGTTATTAACTAAATGATTTTAATATATTTATTCACAGCCTCAAATTTAAAAAGTACCCACCAAATTCAACCAATCATGAGGATCATTACATGCAATTTTATGTGGTTCAGAGAAGTTTTTTTTGTTTGTTTGTTTTTGTTTTTTTTGTTTTTTTTTTTTTTTTTTTTTTTTTTTTTTTTTTTTTTTTTTTTTTTTGTAATTCTCTTCCACATGATGCTGAATGGAAGTCCAAATAAATGCTTTTGTGTGATGAGAGTATTACATCCACCTGGCCTATGATGAGTAAACTGAGAAAGGGAAAGAACTGACCCTCTCCTTCTTCCCTGATCATTGTACATTCCTTTAAAGAGTTAGTTTCTTAGTAGGGAAGAGCACAATTCTATCCAGATACATGAAATCTAACCTTTCACTTTTCCACTGTAATTCATGATGAATGCATCTGCACTCTGAAAGAAACCTTTAAGTGAGCATGAACCCTTATTATATAGTGATCTTCAAAAAAGATTATGGAAGTCAGGGAGGTTAAGAATCATACTCTCAAAAAACTAATTAGCTATGGCATTTATCTTAAAAAGAGCTAAATCAGCATGCCCAATCTTATACACACAGCCATTCATCAGAGGACAGATGGTCCCTTAAATGTGAAACTAAACAGTTCTTGAAACATGACAATCCATTTATCTTAATGTGAACATCCTCTAGCAGATATCAAAAAACAACCTAGGCAGATTTATAACTTTTGGAGTATATTTTGCATGCTATTGGCATCCAAGAAAGAATATTTGCATTTAATAAGATGGTTCATATTTGTAAATGGCACAAAAAATGTATAGTAAAGCAGCTCAAATATTTTGATTATGTTCAAAACTGTATTAGTAGAAAGATAGCATTTATCACCCATATTTCTTTATGGTTTCTACTCTGTTATATGACAAAATCATCAGTAACTCTCTTCTAAATATCTCTGTCTGCCTAGATGTTTGCAATCTGGATATCTTTTGTCAGGCTGCATGCTTTCATATTAAATTGAATAAAAATTGTGTACATATTTTATTTTATGTTTTTAATCCATGCACTCATTTTTCATTTATTCAGGAAGCATTTATTGGATGACTGCTTTGAAAACTGCCAGGAAATGGAAATAAAGACATAAATCAATGATTTCTGTTTCTGCCCTTAAGCATCTCTCATCCTAAGAGGGAAAGAGACATGTTATTGTATATTTATTATATAGTGAAGTAAAAGTATAAAATTGCAGTGAGTGATTAATCTGTTTTAAATAGTAATTTATGTTACTTTCCTTTTATTTTTCCATTTTCTCCTTCATTCTTTGTTTTTCCATCCTTGCTAACCTTTCCCTTGTTCTATTCTCTAGCTTCTTTTTGGATGCTGAGATTCAAAGATGTCCATTCTAAAGAGAAGAAAAAGTACAAAAAATTTGGCAAAAGCTGAAGGATTAAACACAATAAAGAAGGGTCAAACCTAGCCCTTACAATACAAAAGGAATTGTATGTGTCAAAGAGTAAAAGACACTAGACTGAAGCAAGAGATAAATTCTGAAGGCAGTAGGTCTTTGTGAGTAGCACATATTCTTTCTCTTTCTGAGGACTAATTCAGATGAGCAGGGCTAACTCAGATGAGCAGCAGTTGGGATATTGCACTCTCTAAACACAGCAGTGAAATTTGCCTTCCACAAGAAAAGGTGTCATTCTGTGTGTCTTGGGTATATGCTTCACGTAAATAAAAACAGTGGGTTATTCTAGGTAGATGTTGAGAGATTCATATAAAGTTCTCAATGATTGCACATGATTCTATTTCAGCAGTTTGTTCATTTCATTTTGCATTCATTCAATAAGCCTTTAAAACATTCATTGAAACCTGGGCTGAAGAAATTAGACCCAGCAGAATTCCAAATTGCCTTGAATTACCCAATAGAGTTCTCGTCTTCATTGAATGCAAGAAATAGCATGAATTACCACTTGCAGGCTTATAATACACTACAGAGCCATAAATTTATGCTACTTTGCATGGACATAAGCTAATCACAGGGGAGAGTATTATCCATCTGGTTGCAGTAGAAGACAGATTTTAAACATAGGAGTATTCCTTTTCTGGCATAACAATACAGGTAGTCACAGGCCAAATCATATTGGCAGGTTCTAGTAGGTAAAATTGAAATCTACTGTGAGCAAGGAAATCTGATGGAGATTGCAGCAATCAAAATTTATTAACAATGAGGCATGTATAAAAGAATATTTTTCACAAGGGTCTGTAAATAAGAATCAAACATTATTGATATCTTGATTCTAGTTTTGGTTAAGAGCAGAGCTGGAGAGATCACTTATGTTTGAGTTGCATTGGCTGATTTTTCAGAGGGTCCAGATTTAATTCCCAGTACCAACAAGGCAGGTAACAACCATTTGTAACAGTTCCAGTTCCACTGAATCTGACACTCTTTTGACATTTACTGGCACTTCATACATGTGTTGCACAGATGCACAGATACACAGACATACATGCAAGCAAAGCATTCACCCATATATGGAGAATCGTAGACATTAAAAATAAATTGTATCATGGAGAAAACAACATTTGAACTTTTCTAGATAAATTTGGAAGGAGAAAAAGGTTGCTATCTGAAAATATTATGTCAAAATATGGAATTTTAAGTAAAAATGTTCAAGAATTAACAAATTTAGCCATGAGATTCTGGGCTGGCATTTCTGAGAATAAATAAATTAACTGCACATATTCTGAAATGAAACATAATGAGTATAACAAGGTGAGAGTTTCAGAAGCAGTAATTGATACGGTTAGCAGAAGAAATCATAGAGCTACCATGACCCTTTAAGCTCGTTGTTAATGTATTAGCTACTTGATGATGATCTGGGACCAGCAAACTCTCTTTCACATCTTGAAAGGCAGGAGATGAGCCTCTTTGTTCTGATGTCACATGCTGCTGCTGGGAAGTGATACACAGGCCATAAACAGAAAGAACCAGATATTGGGCCCATATTTTCACCTTTCATATGATAGTCTCAAGTATGTTATCATTGCTATGAAATAATTATAAAAAAATAAGAAAAAATATTAACACAGATAGTGTCTTAAAAGGAGTAGCAAGTGATAACTCACAGAGCTTCATAAATTTCTTTAGCTAAAAGCCAGATGAGGTTATAAAGTTCTCAATAAAATTATTATAAGAATAAATATACAGCTGAATAAGAAACTACATAAGGCCAATGTTCAGTTGTATGTTTTTGAAAAGACTTATCTATCTTTGCTTATGTGGAAGTATGTGTTTCTGTTTGAGTGAATGCTACATTTATGTAAGTACTCACAAAAGTATGTGGGCTCCTGATGTCACAGGCAGTTGTGAGCTGCCAGATCTGGGTGCTGGGAATGGAATTCAAGAACTCTGGAAGAGAAGTATATGTTCTTGTGCTGGATAAGCCTCTCTTTAGGCCTGCTCTCTCTTTCTAGTCAATCTTCCTGAGGGAGAAACTTCTAAACTCCAGAATATAATTATTAATTAACTAACCAACTTAATCAAAATTAAAGCCACATATGAAATAATCATTCATTGAAAATCACTTATTCATCAATTATCTCCAAATTGGATAAAATTGGGATATATGAAAACTTATTGAACATTTCATTTTACCATAGCCATGAATAATATATGATTCATGACTAATTTTAAAAATATAATTTTTCCCATATGACTGAACAAGTATATCAGAAATTTCTTTAGGGCTATAGAAGTCTTTTATTTGCAATTATAAAGACTCAGAAGTAAAATGACAGTTGATACATAGTAAGCATTCAAGAAATGTTGCAAAATTTTAGTTACATATCATGAAAACCCAAGCCAGATATTGGGGAAACTCTGGAATATCAGAGAGAAGAAACAGATCAATTCTCATATGGCCAGTTTCTCAGATCAAACAGGGTAAATGCTATCATCAAGGGTCCTCAGGCTGACTGATCACTTCTACAGAAATGAATGAATTACTGCTTTCTACTGCTTACCCAGACCAGCTGTTTCACTTTGAGTTCAACTTCGTATCATAATCCTAGAGTTATGATTAAAGATGTGGGCTATTTCTGCTTGACTGGTAGGCCTTAAGCTCCCCGAAATTAAGAAATATCTCTGTCTCCTGAGTGATGGAATTAAAGGTGTGGGTCACCACTCTCTGACCTTCCTAGCTTGACTGTGGGTGATTTTGTTCCCTGATATTCCAGGCTGATTTACTTAAATGTACAGTATATCATCACCAAGAAATTATGTATTTGGATAAATTCTTAAACTAATGGTTTTAGATATTATCCAAGATTCTTAATCACTTCTAAGAAAATCTTATGTTCAATAGCTCCTTCTTATATATATGTTAATAAAGGGGAACAACATTCATGAAAAAAATGAGTATAAATGAAGGGTGGATGATTTTGGTCCGGACTCAACTTGACATGTCAGCCGGTCTATCATGGTTTCCTTGGAAGAAACTGTAAATGTCCCTGCCATCTACTGCTCTATTTCCCTTCAGACAAAAAAGGCCTGTAATGTTCCTCATATTTTCACCAGGAAGACACTGACAGCTCTCCTTAGAGTCTCCCTTGTGCCTACCTTCTTTTCAATGAATAGAATTTCTGTGAACTATTCCTGAGTCCAGTCGTTGAAGGCCTGCTTTTTTGATGTAGACTTTTTCTTTCATGTGCCTGCGGATAAAGTCATGGATCGAAAATCTTAGAGCATAGTGACAATCCCTAGGGAATCTAGAGATGGATGAGACAGCGATTGTTGTCTTCCTTTGTGGTGTGAGACTTTATTGAACTTAACGGAGTGTCTATTAATGGCAATTTTCAAGTGATAGAGAAACTAACCCTCCATTTTCGTAAGAGATGGTATTTATTGTTTACTAAAAATAGGGACTATAACATCTAAACTAAGAGTCTTCATTTCTGCTTCCTTTGAGATTCAGTCATACTACTTTAATGATTGGTTAACATATAATCTATATATGTATGAGCAAAGAAGCAGTAGAGTACAAGAAGAAATAGGATTTTAATAATAAAAAAGCTAGTTAGCCAAATCAAGGGCATGCATCTAGGGATCAATGAGACTTAAGGTAAAAAACTGAAAATCTAGAACATGCCAGCAGTTACCATCTCAGGATTCTCATTGTTCCGAATTTTTTCTGAAAGTCCACTTCATCTTCTCCTTGGTAATAGAATCCCTTTTCTGTCTCCATAGTTAGAGAGGTTGTGTCATCCTAATGCTTCTTTAGATCACATTGCTTAAACTTAAGCAAAATGCTGCATGAAACCTGATTCTTTATAACCTATTAAAACTAATACCAAGACAATCTCAATAGCAGAAATTGGCTGAAGACTTTACTATTAATCTAGTTATTCAGGAGGAAGGAGATACCACTTTCTCAAGGAAGGAGAGCAACCTTGTGTGTCTGCACTTACTAAGCACTTACTAAGAGCTGAAGAACTCAAATACTTAGCAGATTATTAAAAATCTTCACTGATTTTATCCATTTTTCTATCTTAGAAGCCTACCTCACTGCTTAGTATTAATATATGTGCTGAAATAAAGGGAAGTAGAGCAGATTGATTATCTATATAGATTTAAATATTTTTATTGAATGAAAAGGAATCAAACACAGATACTATTCTGTCCAATAAAAAGGTTTACAGAATTAAATTATTATTAGCACTACTACATTTTAAAAGATGACCTATCAGTCATAGACAGAACTGATGTCCCCTTTTCTAAATCTTACCTGTATGCGTACACTCATATATGTATAAATAATTTCAAAATGATTAACTATTTGTTACTTGTTTTATTGTATAGGCTTAAAATATCATTGCTGTGTATCAAAAAAATGAACTATAAAGTGAAGTGTAAGTGTAGAAGAATGTGACACAGACCACAATCAATTATGAATTAGGCTTTAGTTCTTTTCTTTTTTTTTTAAAGATTTATTTATTTATTATGCATACAGTTTTTACAGAAGAGGGCACCAGACCTCATCATAGATGGTTGTGAGCCACCATGTGGTTTTGCTGGGAATTGAACTCAGGTCCTCTGGAAGAACAGTCAGTGCTCTTAACCTCGGAGTCATCTCTCCAGCCCCGTGGCTTTAGTTCTTTTCATAGGGATAGATATTTTATTTTTGTAATTTTCTTACATCAGGAGATATTGCCTCACTATGAAGAACTGGATGACCTTCAGCTCAAACTCACTAGAATCTATCTGCCTCTGCCTCCCAGGTTCTAAAAATAAAGCCTACATTTCAAATTTGAATACCACAAATACCAAATTCTTCTATAGTACAAAATCTAGTTAATACTGGTAAGATTGCTCAGTGGGGAGGGTACTTTCTGCCAAACCTGAAAAATAATGAGACTCAAGGAAATCATGTTGTTGAAACAGGATTTATTGCTACAAGACATCATCTGTCCTACATACATACTCTTAACAATGCACATATACTTACATTCACAAGTGAAAACATTTAATATTTAAATAACAACAACAAAATTTTAATTAGTCTGTATCTAAGAAGAAATAAAAGATTTATTTCAGGTAATGACCACCATCCTTACTTCTTATATGTTAGAAATTTCACCTTCAGTATCATCAAAGCATAGCTTTCTTATCAATGAATGAGAGACTCTGGAGGTGGGGATGACTGAGGTTACCCTGCCACAATCCTGCAGGCACAAGATAAGGAAGCAATGTGTCTATCACACTGTGCTTGGACTGTCCAATGCAGTGTGCCTGGAAAGCTGAAAGACAATGCTTAAGCACTTTGGATGTTTTTCACACCTGTAGCCCTTGCATGGTAATATCTTAGTCTGTATTTCATTTCTAGTACATATCAAGAAACTGACTAAGGGGAAGTTATTATTATTAGTCATTAACACTCTCTGAGTTTTATGTCAAATCTCCTATTTTAAATATTCTCCAAATAGATTTACTGTTTTAATCACTTTTAAAAGGACATTTATGTGAGAAGAATACTAGATGAGTAAAGAGCTTAGGTTGTATTCATTAGGATCTTAGTTTGAATCCCCTGAATAAACAAAAAAGCCAGACTGGGTGGTGTATGTGAAGAGATGAGAGGAGAAGCAGGAAGAGGCCATTGAAAATCATTGGCCAGATATCTGGGAACTCTTAATGGATTAAACAAGTAACCTTATTCAAACAAAGCAGAGGAGAAGAACCTGTACTCAGCTTAGTCCTCTGAACTTCACAGGTGTAGCATGGTATGCCTGTAAGTACATTCATATGCATCACTGAAATCTTATGCAACAGTGCACATACACACATAACTGAATAACTGGAACGCTTGCATACCCCTCAATAACATTATCACATATTAAGAAGTTATTTGCTTTCATACCAGACCACTCCAAAATACATTAGTGGGTTGTTTGCTTTCTATAACAGGCATTCTGGTCCTACATAACAATAATTCAAACATAAGAATTTAAAAGCAGCCACCACATTTGATTATCAATAAATCTTAAGACAACTCAAACTTCAAAATTATGCCAACCAATAACATCTTAGTAAATAAATAGAGTAAACACTCATACATTTTGTTTCTTCTTTTTCTTCTTTAACCATCTTTTTGTCATCAGTTAGAGGCATTTTGTTTCTCTTCAAACGTAGAACCTGGATACTTCAAAAGAACATGTTTTTATGGGGTTATCTGAAAAGAGCATGTTACTATGCTGTTGTTTAAAGTTTTCTGGTAACTAGATTTATCTAATCACAGATAGTGGTAGTCATCCAAGGAGGAGATATGTTCTTCTGCATGAATTATTTTAGGAGGCACAATACACTGATATTAAATTGTTATTTATTTTACTCCATATTTTTCTACTTTTAATAAATAAACTTTTGGTGACATCCATCAATGTCTTATGTGGGGCTTTTATGGCTGTGATAAAACATTATGACCAAAAGAAATTTGGGAATGCAATGATTTGTTTCATCTTAAACCTCCTAAGTCATACTCTATCACTGCAGAGTCAGTATAGGAACTGAAAGAAGGAACTTGGAGACAGGATTCAAAGAAAACACTATGGAGGAACTCGGGTTACTCTTTATGTCTTGTTCAGTTTGGATTCTTAAATATCCCACAACCAACCACAGGTGGCACCTTTCACAGTGAAATGGTCCTTCCAACTCATTATTTATCAAGATGGAGCCCTAAAGACTTATTTACTGACAATTCTATGGAGGCATTTTCTCAAATGAAGGTTTTTCTTCTTATGTAATGTCTATGTTTCTATCAAGTTAACAAAAACCAACCAGTAGAATAATATGTGATTACATTGCTACTAAATATTTAATTTTAGTCTTAGAATCCATTCATAATTCTTGTCTGAAAGTTTTATTACTCTGTTTTTTTCCTAAGCCATACTAATTATTTGACACATTTATTTATTAATTTAACTAGTACTTTTCACTCTCATACACATCAAACTCTGAATGAAGTTAAAAGGCTATTTTATCTATAAGTTGAACAGCCTTTAATATTATGGGAACATGTAATTTATTATAAGAAGTGTACTTGATATTTGGTTATATAATAAATAAAGTTTGAAATAAAGCAAAGAAGAACCAAGCAAGAGCAAATATATATAGTTTTGTTTGTTATTTGTTTGTTTTAGTTTTCCTGGAGAATCTCAATAGGGGTAAGATTCTAAAGAAACCAGAGGCAGGAACCACGGAGGAAGTTACAAGAGAAATGGACAAATGATGTACTTATATAACTGTATCTATGGCTCACAGCAACATCCAACTAGACATGACATAATCCAGGATCTTGATGGAAGTTGGTTCATTCCAGTTCAGTGTGTAACTCAACTATATTGGTAAACATATTTAAGGATAGACAAAATTGCAGTTTTGAGAAGTGCAAAGGAAAAGTGAAAACACATTACAAGTTAAAAACATAAATAGTATGATTATCCTGTGGTGGTGGTAATTGAGACAAAATCTGATGAAACTGTAATGTCTCAATTTTAATGCTCTTCTCACATTTCCTCTGTAATATGATCGTGTTACTCTTCCACAAAAACACAGAACCTAATTGCTCTCTTTCTTTGAGTTGATTTTAGTGACCCATTTATCCTATAATGAGAAATAATTTATACCATATCATTTCTAAGTCGTGAAAAAGTGTAGCCTTGAAGACTCTGATTTGATCTTACATTCCTGCTTTATAGATGCTTACTTTTGATACCCAAGTCATCATATGAAGATGCTGTAATAACACCTGCTAAATAAATAAAGATTTCAAATCATCCTAGACCATGTGGGCAACAAATCCTTTTGAAAATGGTGCTTCAGTGTTCAGCAGTTCATTCCTTATTAACACACTGCACTAAATCCAATTCTTTCTCCCAACATTTGAATCATCTAAATCGTACCACAAATATACTCAAACAATGTAAGACTATTTAAATTGTATAATTGTCTGAATTTCCAATCCACAGAATCAGGGAGGATGACACAAAGAATGTTATCTCTGTCACTGTTTGGTGCCATAGTATTTAGAATAAGCAGTTATGAAATGATTTAGTAGCCAAGTTCATATTATACCTTCACCTAATTGACATTGATGGAGATAAAAAAGAAAACAATGTCTGAGAAGTAATTAAAAGTTAAAGTTATATATTAGTGATCAATCCAGCCTATTGAAAATCCTTAGAGACAGTGCTCATCATATCTACTTTTGACCTTTTTTTGGCCATGGAAGACCAAGCCAATTTGTTATGCTTTACGTATTACCACTTACCTACTTTGGGAAGTATGTTATAGTGAATTAAAATGAACAAAACTATGAGGAAAGACTCTGTGTATCTTTCCCATGCATTCTTTATCCTTGGGTACCAAAGCTGGATTCAGTTATTACTGAATCTTGACATGAATGACAGCTGCCCTGGAGAGTCATTCAACTTACCTAGGACTTATTAGAAACAATAAATTAACTGTTATGCACTGAGTGACTGAGACTGGGGGATATTTGTCACCATAGATTAGTTTGTTTTTGCTGTGACTTGTCATACAGAGAATGTACCAGAAGGACTTCGTTTCCATAACAAGTGAGCTGGAATTGTATTTGTTGTTTTGTTTTTTAATTGCATGGAGATTGGTTTCTGGGTGAGTCCACTAGTAAATTCTCTGACAATTATTTCAGCTTTTCTGTTATAAAATCAGTCACAATATTTATTTAAAAGTTACTATATGCAGTAAATATATATTCTATGCATTACTTAGATGAGATTGAATGCGAAGCAAATAGAGAGGTTGAAAGAGAAATGAACACGATATTTCTCTGACAATGCTTAAAAAACTTCACGGAGATCATTATCTATGAATATGATTGTAATGTTTTATGGTAATATTCATGTCATAAAATGATACTGATACTGAAGTACAATGTAGAAATAAGAATATTATTTTTTTCTCATTAGGATGGCAAAACACATGTTAAAAATCAGCATACAAAGTGAGAGATTTGATGTAAGTCTCCATCTGCTGCAAAGAGAAGTGTAGTGGGAAGTTACTGGCCTGGCTTAGCCCTGATCTCTGAATCCACAGTACTGCTTGGCCAGTTCCAAAGCCATTTAGTCCCAAATAATCATGCAGAGACTAATGTTAACTAAAAAGTTTGGCCTATGGCTCAGGCTTATCACTGGCTAACTCTCATGTCTAAACTAACCCATGATTCCATTTATGTTCAGCCACTACTTGGTACCTTTGCTACAGTGTAGTATTTTCATCTTCCTTTCTCTGCATCTGATGGCATCTGCCTTTCTTCTTCCTATTTCCAGCATTTTTCTTGTCTGGTCGCCCTGCCTACACTTTCTGTCTGTCAAGCTTCTGGCCAGTTAGTGTTTTATTAAACAAATATTTACAGTGACAAATATATACATTGTAAAAGAGCAGAGATCCACAGAAGAGTACTTTTCTTCATGAGTGGTCAGGACTGCAATTAATCTGTGTGTATAAAAAACATCTATTATGTTGGCAGTGTGAATAGTTAGCCTGGTTTTTAGAACTAAGGATTATTGATCATTTTTTTCTTGTTAATAAAAGAACAGGGGTTTGCTTAGGTTTCCAGTTTCAGGTTACTGTCCATACTGCCAAGGAGGTCACAACTATAGGAGCTTGAGGGAACGGCTTCCATTAACCAAACAGACAGGAGATAGATAGAAATGAGTAATAATGCTGGCCACTCTTCCTCATGTTATTTAAAACTGGAGTATAGTTCCTGGAATACTATGATCCATACTCTGGGCAAGGCTTACCAATTATCTTTATCTCACTTAAATAATTCTATAACATGCCTGAAGTCTTGCCTGTTGTTTTTTGTTTTTCTACTCGGTGACTTTATATACTGTTAAATTGCTATCAATAATAATTATTTGATAAGGTCAAAATTTTGTTTGAATATTGTATCTATTTACAGAAAATTTAGAGGCTCATGGCATTAAATAGAACTTCATTGTGTTAGGAAAGGGTTAGTATGGACTTACTAAGCAAGAGAACTATGGTAAAAATGTTATATATGGTGTTGCTGTCATGAAAAAGAAAAACAACAGTTACAGTCTTGGCATTGTCAAACAAACAAACATTTGAGATCTGGAGAATGTAGAACTTAACATTAAGAAAATGAGACACAGAAAACCATTTTAGCTGTAATTGAAAATAATTATAACAATTCATATAAAAAGATTTTGTCAGTTTGTGAACAAATGGGAAAATGGAAGGGAAGTTTTATCTTGACTCATATGTATAGAGCATGTTTTTCTCTGTGGTTGTGGGACTGTGTTAAGACTCTGTCATGAAGAAATAATGGTGAAGTAGTGTATCTCACCTTAATTAGCCAAGAATGAAAGTGAGAGTATTAACAACTGGCTTGGGATAACATATGGCTTTGTAGATTCGACCTACTTCCTCCAGTTAGATCACATTTATTCCTATTCCCTTCTAATAATTCTAAGCACTGGGTTGAACTCCCAAACCAGCTGAAGAGAGTAAGGAGAGATTTTATGAGCAAAGTGGCCAAGATCATGGTGAGTAGATCACTGACCCTTTTCTGACAGCTGGAGAACCTTTAAGAAACCAAACTAGGCCCTCTGAATATGGATGATAGCTCTATGGCTTGGTCAGTTTTGGGGAAATATGGCAGTGGGACCAGAACTTATCCCTAATGCATGAACTGGCTTTTTGGAGCCCATTCCCTATAGAGTGATACCTTGCTCAGCCTTGATACTGGGAGGAAAACTTTGGTCATTCCTCAACTTGGTATGCCAGACTGCATTGTCTCTCAGAGGATTCCTTACTCTCTCTGAGGAGTGCATGGGGAAGTAGGGTGGGGAGAATGTGGGGTATGACTTTGAGAGAAGAGGGAGAGAGAACAGTGGTTGGTATATAAAAAAATCCTTTTAATTAAAAACAAATTACTATAAAAAAAACAGGTTATCCAAAGATTATGTTACCTTTAAATTCAAACCAATGTACATGTACTTAAACATGTACATTGTTTAAAAACATTAATTTCAAATTTCTATGTAAATTTTTTAAATTATGTATTTTAAAAATATTCAAAATTGCTATCATGTTGTACTATGTTTAGTAGTATTTCCTGCTGTACAATGACAATGAATAAAATTTAGGCTCTGAAATGAGGCACTGTATTTTTAAAAACATATCTTATTCATCATATATGTATATAGTTGTTTACAAACACATACATGAATATGTGTGTGAATGTACACAATACCTCAATGTATAAATACAAGAAGCTAAGTTTGTATAATGAGATTGAGATATATACATATATATATATATATATATATATATATATATATATATATATGCGCCATCCATGACCACTGACTATTGGATATCATTTGTGTGTGGGATTCTTCTCTGGAGAAAACTAATCTTCATACCCTCAGTATTGCTTAACATTTTCTAGTTCTTCAGGTGGGATTGAGACCTCTGACCTGTCATCCTTCCATGTCAGCATGTCTACAGACAGCCTTGGTGTTCAGGTCTTGTTCAGACAGCCATGTTGATGAGTGCTCCTGGCTATAGTTCCCTCTCCTACTTATAGGAAAAAAATATTCTCACCACATGTTTCTCATTCATCTGAGTATTATAATCTTTCCATGCCCATTCAATTAAATCCCCCAAGCCTTAGATATAAGAATTGTGTTATAGTTCTATAAATTAAGTTTGAGAAACACAAAATATTTTTTTTCTTTGCATTTTGGTCACTTCTGGTTTTTTGGAATGATCTCTGTCTGTTGCAAGGGGAACTTCCTTTGATGAATGATAAACATGCTTATCTCTGAATATAAAAATAAATATTTAGAATGCAGTTAGAGTTTATGCTAGTTAGTAATGGGGGTGGTTATAGACTCTATACAAAATCTAACATTTTTACTCTCAAGTAACTGTTCAACTATACTACCAGGCATGATTTGCCACTTGCTGAGTATCCTTCAGTTTAGTTATAGAATTGTTGGTTACCTCTAAGTTATGCATGCATTTGTTCTACTCTTAGGAAGTATTATGCAATTATAGCCACTGTTGTGGTAGAATATTGATTGCTTCCTTCCCTTGGAAGATTATGTGACTTCTGGTATCAAAAATGCTAGTCATTAGATAATAGCCAGTTCAAATCCACTGTGTCCTGTCTGCACATGTTGTCTTCAACAACAGGGACTTTATCTATGGGAGGCAGCCCATATTTCAGGTGTCTCTTGGACAACCTTGATGATAAATTCAAATAGAAGTTTTATCATGCTTGGTGTTGGGGTCTTTGGCTATTTCTTGGAGCACTGTTAGCCCTGACATAAAAATTTTACTGGAACCACATATATAAACGCATTTACTGATTTATAGGTGCATTTAGGTCAATAGACAATAATGCAATTCCTTCTGATTTTTGAGATATCCCCACGGTTATTTGCCCTGATCCATACTTCCCTATGGATATTTCTTCTCCTCCCTAATTAGATGCCCCCATCATTCCCATAAACGCATTCAAATCATTCTTTCTTCTGGATGTTTTTGAAATAATAAATGACAATTGCTAATGAACTATTAAATAAATATGTATTATAGCCATTATAGCCATCAGTCAACTATGATTATATCTGACACGTTCTTCAGGGCAAATATAATTACAAAAATTGTGTCTCATAAACATATTGCTAAAGTTCTTCCCATTCAACAATTACAGTCCACTACATTCCATCATAGTCTCAATCAAAGTAAATTAAAAACAGTGTATTCTAAAAAAAAAAAAACCCATGATTCTTATACTCAAATGTTGCTAAATAGCCAATGTAAGCAATGTGGTGGTGAGGACATTTGCTCTATTAAAGAAAATATGTGAAATACATGTTTGGTAAATCTGAATATACACTGTGCTTGTTTAAGCTAAGAAACTGCATTTAATAATGAATTACTATGTGAAAATTCATGTATAGCTTGCACTTCAATTTGAAACTTATACATACTTGAGTGTGTTCAGAATATTCAATTTAAATGATCTCTGGGATTAAAAATCAGACTATGTCATAGCTTCATTTGGTCAAATTGTTAATGGATGTGTACTGAAAGCACTGGCCTCTGTGTACAACAGCTACCACATAATATAAAAATCATGTTGATATGGCAACAATAGTCCTATCTCCATAATACCAGTCTCAATCTCTAGAGGATTTTTTGGGGAAAGTATTCTGAGTTATATGGATCATGTTTATTTTGTAACCTAACTATAGTCTTTAAATTAGTTTTTAAATAATTTAATTTTCTGGCTCAAGAGTAAGGAACATTTCTAGCAGTTTCTATGTGAGCATGTGAACAGTATTCATTAAGTTTGTATATGTTTTAATAAACAAGAATGAAATAAAATAGTCAATACTGTTATAAGTTTTAAATAAATAAAGACTTGTGCATAAAAGTTAGCGAAACATTTCAATAAATATCAGATCTATGGAACTGTCCAATGAGTAATTGTATCTTTTTGTAGTCAGAAGTATTCCTTCCATGCTTAGGGAGAAGCTCTGTAAACAATGAAGTCGCAAAGAATACGTTTAAAGACTTTCCTTTATCATTATGCAATAAGGAAATAGAACAATTGTGCTCACCTTGAAACTATAGTTCAAATCATTTATTTTAAAGTCTTAGAAGAAGTTAATTTTAAGGATATGTGTAGAAAGAATTCTAATTTTATTAAAAGAATGTCAGAGCCAGATATCCAGAAAAGGCTGAAATATCAAAGAAAGAAACACCACAGTAAAAATCTCACCCAGCTATCTTCCAGCTTCCTCAGCCTTGGTCCTGGTCTTTTCTAAAGCCCCATGTGTCTTCCTAAGCCTGCCTTAAATACATTCCTCACCCAGCTGTATCCAATCCAGTTTCAGATTAAAGGTATGAGCTACTACTATTTGGTAGTTATCCTCGAATTCACAGAAACACAGAAAGTTCTATGTCTCTGGAGTAATGGAATTAAAGACATAGGTCACCAATACCTGTCTTTTCCCATGCTGGGATGGCAGAGTGTGCCATCACTGCCGAGCTGTTTGGCCTTGAACTCACAGAGATCCTCTGGATCCCTGTGCTGGGAAAAAGTGTGAGTTACCACTGCTCTGTTATCCCTTGAACTCCCTGAGATCCACAACAATCTCTGTCTCCCAAATGATGGGACTAATGGTGTGAACTACTTCTGACTAGTTTGACTATGGGCTGATCTTTTGATATTTCAGGTTTTATTAAATATATAACATATCAACACAGAGATGGGTGTCAAATAAGCATGTGCAACACATTTAGAATTCTATACTGTCTGAATTATTGTTTTATTTGTCTATGTGTAATACAACAAAACGTGCTAAAATCTCATAAAAGAAATCTTGCTAACATGTGAAGATTTTCTTCTTCCACTGAAATGAAAAAGACAAAATGTGGAAGTATTTAAAGTGATTGTAAAATTTTATCTCAGCTACTGAAGATATTTTAACTAGCAAAATTCCATTGATCTACTATAAAGCTTTGTCAACGAAAGCTTTTTTCTTCAAATTGATTCTCCATTTTCTCTTCTCATTTTCTCAACAATGCACAGCAGGAATCTCTGTCTACAGACAGAAAACAGGATCTAGCTGTAGGCATACATATAAAACAAAGAATCCCCTATTAAAGAAAAAAATGACTGCTGATACTATTTGAACATAAAATTATTGATCTTTTCAATCAGTTCCAAACACAGAGAACCCCATTTGATTCTGTAATGAGTAATAATAGTATAGGAGCATGATTGATCATTGTAAAAGTAAAGTAAAAAAAAATCTGCAAGCTTATAGTATATTGTTATTTTTTTCCCACAGCCTAATGTCTTTTATGGTGTCTGCCATTTGATAGACACAAAGTCTAGAGTCTCTTAGAATCAGCAACTCTGGGGTCAGTGTGGAGCTCATTTGTGTAAAGAGGGGACAACGCTACCCTCTGCCCTTTAGATAAAATGAGGAGCATTTATTTAGTTAAATAATGGGTAAGGTAAAGGGGAAGAAAAATGAAAAAGATACTAAGTGGCTGACCTGAAAGATGATTTTCTTGTAGCATTGCTTTGATATAGACAAGTCAGAAAAATGAATAATGTGAAAGCATCACAGTCATTATTACTTACCCTGAAGAACAAACATAAAGATGCTTTTGTGTGTATCTAACATCATGCAACTGCCTCTGGCCTTCACCTATATCTGTGTCCTGGAGTTCCTAAAAAATTCAGACTCTGCTGAGGCTTTCCTTTGATTACAGGAAACATTTTGTTATTTTTTTTAAGCAAGCTAGATAGCCTTGGATCTTACCTTTACTATAAACAGAAAGGGATATGGGCTGATTGAAGATGATATGCATCATTCCTACCGGCAGAACATACATGATGCCCTGAATGAATACTCTCTTATGCTTTCCCATAAAGACTGATTGTGAAATTCAGAGTAGAGTTAACCTCAGGGTACTATGTGTAGTCATCAGCAGCAGTGCTACATCAGACACCTGTGGCATTGCAGCCAAAATACTGCAGTTCATGCTTTAGACATTCTTCCTGAACTGCTAACCTCATAGTATCCCTTACTTTTACTTAGTATAATATAGAGATTATTTTTGCTCATGATGGGGCATTTAAAGAGCAGAAATATTCCACCAGAACATAGTTAATACTGTATTTTACTTATTTGAATTATGAATGTGTGAATATTGCCAGAATCATCATCAATTATACTTTGTATCTAAGACAGTTTAAATTTTCAAATTAAACATGTATTCCTGAAGAACAACCCATTTAATACAGATTTTTGTTTTCCCACAGAGGCAATTTAAAAGAAATTTATGTTAATGTCTCACTTTATAAATGAAGGTAAAATACAAAACCAGTTCATTATACAAGTCACTTAAGATTATCCATCAGCCAGTGGAGGAAAAGTAACATGTTAAATATTCAGTTAAATAAATAGTTTAACATTAAAATAACCAAAGTGAAGAAAAATTATCTGTAAAGTTTAGTAAACTTGCTTTCATAGCATTAAGAAAACTTCATGGAATAATTTTGGAATTATTAATATTACAATCGTCTTTAAGAAATGATGTACAAAAGCCAAGAACAGAAAAAAAAATTTTCACTGAGAATGATTTTTAAAATATATCTGTATGTTCAATGCTTAATAGCTGTCATTGTACTTAGTACAACAATGTTTGTGTTTGGCTGGGTAAAACATTAGCAACCTTATATGTAGGAAAAGGTATAGACATTAGGAAAATTTTGTATTAAACAAATATGTTGAACAATAAAAAGGCATGCATTCCCATAACTTTTATTATTAGTTGAGCTCTTTTCACCAATCCAAAATGCCTTGTCATTAGAGACACCCATAGGAATAGTAATTGTAAATGTGGATTTTAATAGCTCTAAGTTTTTTGGCCAGAAGAAACACACACACACACACACACACACACACACACACACACACACGCACGCACGCACGCACGCACGCACGCACGCACACACGCACGCACGCACACGCGCACACACACACACACATATTGTAGTCATCAAAAATAAGGAATATGTTCTAGTGCTGCTGAAGTATCAGTATTCACAGTGAATCCCATATGCCTAACTTTGGACTATCCGGTATTTGCATAAACATAGTATAAATACACAATATTAAAAAGAAGAAATGATAAAGAAGAAAAACAGGTGAAGCCTGAAACATGTAGATACCTGAAGATGGATAGAAAAGCTTAGCAATTAAAGCAAGACTGTCATTATAAATATGAAATCTACAGAAACTAGAATAAACAAAATTTAAATAAATAAACTGTAAATGTAAAGAACAAAACTAGAGTTGGAAGGCAAGCTTAACTGAGAAGGGTATAACAGTTTGAGTATAGAAAATGTGATTTTCACAACCACTGAACAGCTTGCGATCTGAAACACCTTGGACCAGTACCTTGGAGCCCATTCCCTCTGTAGGAACACCTGACCCAGTCTTGATGTTGGGGTGAGGAAAGCAGATCTGCCTTTAGAGGATGCTGAATTAAGCCACACTGGGACCTTGGAATGTCCTGCCCTTGTTGGGGTGGAGATAAAGAGATGGGGAGAAGAGAGTGACTGGGATGGGTGGGAGGGGGAAGGGAATTTGAACAAGGGGATACATAGATAAAAAATATGACTTCATTCATAGTAAAAAAAGATACCCAATGAGTTATTTATATAATTTTTATACAAACCCTTGGATAAAAATAGTATGAATATTGTGCCAGTCTATAATTAGTCTTTATAGTTTCTAAATAATATAATGATTTAATTTTCTAATATGTTCTTTATAAGGTCATCATCTGGCTTCTCTGAAGGGGCAAGAACATGCTTCAAGGTTTTCTTCTACAAGTCTGTGGGGATTTTACATATGAAGATTAATTTGTTTACCTGTACAGGGAAAGTTAGTGGTAGAGGTTTAATTTTTCTATATTTATTTTGATAATCTAGCATCAACTAAAATATATATTCCTCTCTCCATTTAGTTCTTGCAAATTCCTTACCTTTTATGAATAATTATAAATCGAGAATAAATACACTTGTTCCTTTCTTAAAAAAAAAAAAGAAAAAGGAAAAGAAAATGTGGTTTGCACTGTGTCAATAGTTAGTAGTGATTCTAGCAATGTCCAATAGGGGCATATAGATTTTACTAGTAAAGAATCTGATGGCACATAGGCAATTTTTTTTTTTTTTTTGGTCTGTGGAAGAAAGTGGTAGCCAAGAGTAAAGACATCATACTGAGGGCAAAATTGAAGCAGTAGCAAGAACCTGTAAAAAGAGCATCACTATGGCTAAACCACAGGATGAAACTAGCATTTCTGAGAGCACTAAGGACAATTTAAATAATTTCAAAAGGAGACATAGTAAAAGATAGCTTGCTTCCTGGACCAGATGGTGTAACATTAGCAGATGACTTTGGATGGACTGAGTGACTATTTTGCTTCTGTTGTCTTAACCAGGATAAAAATGATATTCAAACTGAGAAGGTAGGACAAACAAGGAAATCCAACACTGACAAGCAAGAGATAGTAAGAAAGCACTTAGCTGCTCAGTGAGGTCACATTTCCAGACAGAGATGCATTACCTCCCCCAGGACTGAAATTGTGTGTGACTGGATGTCAGTGTCTACCTCACTTAGCAAATGCCTCTGTTCTCGTGGTTGCAGTCTTTCTCCAGGCCAGGCCCTCATCTTTTGTCTTTAGAACTACTTTGAGGGACTTTGTGCACTCTGATGGGATCTACCTCTCTTTTCATTAAGGTTAGCCTCCACACAACTTCTCCAATGAACTTTCCAGGAAGAATCTATACATAACTATCTATTGCTAAAGAACATTCTCTCAGGATATTTTAAGTGAGCCTCTTCATTTAGCAGGGCATTTCTAGCACATTCTCTTAGTATTTGGTCTCATGTTATAAAGCACTGGACCTAGCTGAGCTGCTTTTCTGCTCAGTGGTACCATGTGTTCCTGTGCATTTCAGCATTCTGTCTTTTCTGACTTTCCTGAATTTGAATGTTTCTGATTTTATATTCATAATCATTCTCCTTAGTACATTTTTCTTTGTATCAAAGTAGAAAATTTTTAATTTTGCATGCTCTGAGTCTTCCTGTTTTATTTTTCAAAGTAATTGAGTGCTATTTATGTATATTCAACTCTTGTGGGCAATTCCTACTGGGTTAAATGTAATTGTTAATATAACTGCATAAGTAAGATTTTAATACTCCTGATTTGTAATATTATTTTCAATATTTTAAAAATAAGATTTTTCTTCATAAAAACTTAAACATTACATAGATTTAAGGGGATAAGCATTATCTTCTTGTTTACTTCTGCTTTTCTTTTATGCTAGACCCTGTAACTAGAGTGAATCAATCTTGTACATGTTTCTATATGTGCATACAAGCATACATCTAATGTTTAACTCCACATGTCAACTTATACAATTCATCTCATCATTTTAAAAGTGACAAAATATTCCTTAGAGATGATCACAGTGTAATATAGGAACAGAATGAGCAAGAACAGGAGGAAGATGGCTTTTCACCTAGTGAAGCTAATTCTGCTATATCAAATTCATCATGGGGTTTATGTGTAAACAGGAGAATTCTGTGGGCCACTTAAATCAGTTTTGATTTTAGACAATTCCAGTTTTTGTGAAGCTTTCACAATGCACGTTTCTGTCTTTGCTGACTGAGATTCTAGCATTGCAGGGAGGTTTGAATATGTTTCCCACTAACTTTAGAAGTAAGTGTTATGAAGCATAGTAGTCCAATATGCAAGATTCATAAAGAGAAAGCAACTCCTCTGCCAATTCATGACTGTGTTTGCATTCTAACTCTTCCAAGAGGGAATGTTTGAAACTGCATTTCAAGAGGAAACTTAATTGTGAGACTAGCTTAATTGTGCTGGTCATATTTTTATTAATGAGTGGATATCTGTCAATTAAAGTGTCCCTAAATGTACTTTGGTCTTATATTGGTTTTAATTTCCATATCTCCTAGGGCAAAAAAATTTCCTTACTGAATAAGTATCTATTAAATAGATACATGTGATGATGAGACTAATACTCTGAAAGAATTGTAGTTTGAAATTATGCTGGCATGGCATAATAATGAAACCAATAAGAAAACCACAGAAAGTGAGGTTCATAAGCAGCTCAGAAGGGCAGTGTTCAGGAACAGCAGCAGCTACTTTTCTGCCCAGTCATCAGCATGTGATCCATTGTAGATTACAGTGATATTGGTGTCTAGCCGGTGAGTGGTCTGCGCTGTCATCAGCATGTGATCTAACGTAGATTACATTGACTATACTGTCTAGTCTGTGAGTGGTACTGATTTCATACGGTTCAGAAAGTAGACTCCACTGGAAGGTGGCTCTCACTTCATACACCCCATTTCAGCAGGAACAATTACAGACTAAAACATGTTCTGCGCTTGCTCTTTTCATAGATTAAGACTCAACATTGAGAAAAGTAAACACATTTTGTAGTCAGAGTCTTGTGTTGACTGTTAGCCTATCTAAGTGACATTTAATAACTGTCAAAATTTTTTTAATAAAACTAAGGTCATTAAAATAGCTAATGTGAACAGTTCACAATATGCTTTTTATATACTCTTTAAGTCAATGATAGGAAACATTTTATTTAATCACAGCAACAACCTTGTCTGCTGGGTCAGAGTTTTATTATCCCTGAGGTTTAGAGTACCACATATTTTGTCTCTAATTTTGCATAAAAGTCTTGGAAACCCAAGCCACATATTTATGTGTTGTTTTTTGTATACTTCATGATGCGCATAACTGGAATGCATGTTTTATTTTAAATCACATCCCATTTGAAAAGGATGAGATGAATGACTGCTAGGAGTGCATCTTGTCCTTCATTGAGCACCATTGCTAGTTTTGGTGGATGTTTATTAAGCATTTGAAAATCATTGAGTGCCCTAAGAATAACTCCTGCAGGTGCTCTTGAGTTAGAGACCATGACTATTCATGTAACCCTTAGAGTTTGTTTCTGAGAAGGCATCTTTCATGTTAATTTATTCTGTGTCTAGCTTGCACACAGTAGTACTTCAGAAAAAAAATTCAGAAGGAATACACAGTACAAAGAAGCGACAGTTTCAAATTTTTCTCTATCAATTATAAGCTACATTTGTACTTTAACTACATCTTAATCTATCTAGGTCTCTTACCTACAGATATTAGAATAGTAATATTTAAAACTCTTACATGAATGAAAAAAGTCAGACTTGCAGTGACAATCTCATAGGGTAACACACAGAAGGTTCTTAGGGCAGTAAATGACACATGGTACATATTAGATAAACGCTAGCCATTCTTGTGATGATGGAGAGGATGACACATGCCACTGTGATACTCTGAATACATAAGAAGCAACAAGCATATGCGCAGCATAAATCATCACATTAAACATCAATGTGCTTACATTTCTGCAATGCAGTTAGGCAAAGTATTGCAATTTCTTTTTAAAGTATTGTAACCAAAATGTGCAGTTCTCAGTATTAAGTGCTATTTTATAAATTGTTAAAAATTCTCATCCTCATTGAGTTTCTTAGTGATGCCCACAGCTGCTCAGCAGTTATTCACTGGTCTGGCAGCTTGAAGGTTGAAGGTGCAATGTCTTAGGTACCTGGAACGTCAGCATTTAGGCCCTAGCCCAGTAAATTTAAGACTACAGAGATTTGTTCTTTCCTTTGAGATAAGACACAGCAGGATCTTGTCAAGCAGTTATCCCCAGGGAACAAAACTTCTTCCAGGACAAGCTAGCCAACCACATCAAAAAAGGGCAAGCAGGGGACAAGCCTCTACGTCTCATGTGTGAACACTTAGAGTTATAAAAAGGCCTTCAGTGTGTCATGATAAATAAGTGGAAAATAACACAAAGGAGGGTGTGGGGGATGATTTAGCAGACAGCTGGGCCACTGTGGTTGGTCGTCAGCATCATGAGTGGTTTCTTAAACCTTATGGCCAAAGTAGCAAAAAAAAAAAAAAAAAAAAAAAAAAAAAAAAAAAAAAAAAAAAAAAAAAAAAAAAAAAAAAAAAAAAAAAAAAAAAAAAGAGAGAGAAAAGACAATGGCTTTGGGAAGGTCATTTCTCAGATATATACTGGCAGTGTCAAGAATTTTAGACATGGAGCTTTGGTTTTCCATTTTTACACAAGAAAGAAACAGACAAAAGCCCAGGCTATTTTTCCTTACACAACCCCCCAGACATATAAGAAAAGTGGCAGTAGGTAAGACATTTAAGTAGGTTCAACATTTAAGATGTTACTTTGTTACTTTGCTCTCCGTATGACTTTTGAAATTTGTTTATTAGCATTTTGAATGACTTTCTTAATGAACCATTTTATTTAGACATATACGGGATCAGAATAATCTAAACAAAACAGTTAAGACATTTGTTTTAACTACACTTTTCAATAAATTAATTAAAAGCAAACCACAAATACAGTGTAACAAGATATGAGACAAGGCTTATAAACTTTTAAGAAGATTTGTTTAAAGTTTGTGTTAAGAAGAAATGGTAGGAAACACCTGGAAATGAGGATTTGTTTATACTATATGTTAAAATTTTCTTCTTTAGGATGTAAACCAATTATAAAATATCCTATGCATCCTTATTTCTCATAACCTCAATATTTAAATAATATGCAGGAACTATATTTCTACATATGAATATATTATGGAAAATTTAAAATGCATAAAAATATCAGGCTTATGAGGGAGGTAATAAAATGGGAAGATTGACAAGAGAGTTCAACTTTCCTGTGCTGGTCATTACAATATCAAAACCATTGGAAAATAAAAGTATGCTGATATATATTTAATAAAATTAGTCTGAAATATCAGTGAGTTAACCATAGAATCAAGCCATGAAAGCCAGTAAGTGCTGACCCACACATTTAATTCTAGCTTTAGAAATGTGAAAAGAGGAATTTAAGAGAAGTGGGTTGAGAACAAGAAGAGAGGTTTTTCAGCTTTCCCAGACACTTCTTTGGTGGGCTCTGTGGTTGAATATCTGATATTCCAGACTAATTTTATTAAATACATATCATCACATACAAGGGGTAATTTTAAACATGTACTACCTACATGGTTTTGTGCTAGCATGTGGAATATTGCTTGTTTTTCTGATGGATCTCTTTTTTTTCCCCTAATGGAGAGGACCAGGTCACCACCAGGCCTTACCTCTTTGCTGTATTGATGGTATTAAGAAAAGACAAGCCATGTGCTGCATGTTTATTTTCACAAATATTTACTGTCCTCTATCTTCCACATGCTGAGTCTCATGCAATTTCTTGTGAGACAACCAATGCATTTCTTTTATTCCAGGATGGAGTTTCTGTTCTGTGAAGAAAATTTAATAGATATCCAACTAACATTGTCAGAGATGGACACAAGCAGGGACCCACAAGAAGTATGAAAGCCTGAAAAACAGTATACAGTCAGTCAGTCTAATCTGCCTCTTTTACAAATAAGAAAATATGGTCAAGAGTAAATTCTTAGTTTAAGATCAAGTTGTTTATTAAAACACATGAAGATTGGAATAAAAGTTTTTTGCATCAAGTGAAGGGACATTTTTGAATTTATTGCATTCATTCTTTTGGGAGATTAATAATCCTTTATTATTGGACATCAGCATATATAACTTAAGAATATGATATATACTGAAAGTCCTTCTGATAAATGGTGTATATAAGAAATGAATTAATCTTTTTGCTGAGTAAATATCATTTTACAACTTTTTAGTGGCATTATTTTTGATTTGGTGCATTTCACAAAGGACTATAAAATTCACAGTTGTCACACGAATAAAGTAAAAACCTCCCTCAGCGAGGTCATGACAAGAGGATTCTTTTTGTTGTTCACAAAATATCTGAAATTTTACTTAGACACATGAGAACAGTGGTTGCTAATCTCTTGAAAACTTGGCCATCTTGCACATGAGTATCTATTCGTTGCCTGGATATTGATTAGAACAAATTAAAAATAGATATGTTGTATGATTAATTCTGTATCCATTTCAAATTATAATGCATCTACAAATATCTGAAAATAATATAGGTATCATATTTGTATGTGTATATCTTTAGAATGCATACTTTGCATGAATGAAATAGCTATCCTATTCATTTATTAATATTCTCTCATTCTTTAGGATATCTGATTTATGAGTAGACTTTAGAAAGCACTGACTAACAAAGCATGGTTCTGGATGCATTTTTTTCTGCTATATAAGTTACATTTATCTCTGAACATTTCTTCAAATGATTTTGCTGTTTTCAGCCTCAGAATTTGTTGTGAATAAAACTCTGAAAACATGACTTTTTACTCTTTCCATCTGACAGAGTATTTTCTTTGCCTACCTTGTAGAAGGTAGCATAGATTGTCTTTATCAAGTATGAAGTCAAAATGTAAAATAAATAAAAACATTAATTAATAAAAAATCATTTTAACTTAAAAATAATATCTTTCCTGTGAAACCTAGAGTTCATTGCTGACATCTACTGGGATCAGTGGGTCTTGCAAATAAGTTTAAATTGGTCAGTTGTTTGTGGGGAAAGGAAAGAAGCTCAATATGCTTGGGCCATAATCATTGGTATTTATCTTTATGTATTTACTTGTGAGTATTTGTTTCTTTTGAGATAGGGTTTCTCTATGCAAGTGGCCTTTAAGTCAGAGATTGGCCTGCCTCTGCCTCCAGAATGCTGAGATTAAAAGTGTGTATTACCACTGCCAGCTGATGTTTATCCTTAATTCCTATTGTCTGATCACGGAGCTAAATCTCTTTAAAGGCTGGAAAATACAACTCAGTTATGAGAACTTCAGTAAAGCTGCCCTTTTTCAGGTTTGGCATAGAACATATTTACTTTGATTTGCTTCACATCTAAAAATCTAAAAAACATCTGCATAATTTTTTTCAGTAGAGCAGTAACCATTATGATGACAGCTAAGATATTTGTAAACCACTCTACCACTGGATTCTCAATAATTTCCTTTCTCTTTTTCATATATATATATGGCATTTTTACATCATGCACCACATCAAACTCAGTTTTCAGACCTCTCAGATTCATGCCCACTCTTATGATCTCCCCATTTACAAAACCTTTATTTCATGTTAAGTTTTGGTAACTGAGAAAAACCAGAAACATAAAGAATCTTGCCAATGATCAATCCCTGAACAGGAAAACTCATGTGTATCTTCTTTTTGTTTTTCATTACACTTAGTTTTTTTTTTCCTATAACTAAGGTGTGTATTTACATATAACTAACTCATACATATAACTCACTCAAACTGTATTGAAAATCTTGTTTGCTTCACTTTTTCCATTAGATCATTACTGATCAGATATTTAAACATGTATGATACTGTCCTCTTCCTAAAAATAAGTAAGAATGACAATCAGCTCTCTGCTATAAACATCCCTAGTTTAACATCCTGGTGGAACATAGATCTCCTGCATTTTCTCACACTGTAACAGATGATGGCTGCCCTCTAGTGACAAGACATCCCTATTGTTTTGATATAGTTGAAATAGGAAATGTGTAAAACATGTCCTGTTCTGTAGTCACAAAGTGAGGCATGACAAACCTTTTATAAAGAGAATGATATTAATGTATTTCAATATATATTTAATTATTATGAATATTATGCCTTAGAAGTACACATAAACAATGCATGTATATGTAAATATGAATGTGTACATTTTGTCAACCAAAGCACTTTACCAACCAACATGAATTTCTCTAGAAGTCAAATTTATCAAATTTAACTGTTAGTTAAATAGCCCATTTGAATAATTATAGACCAAATGTTAGAACTTTTAATGCACAAAGACTAATACATAACGTATGATCACACATCTTACTGCATCTTCCTTCTATCTCCCCAAGAATTCATCATACTTTCTCTGACAAAGAGAACAGAGTTTGTTCATTTGACAAGCAATTTGTATTTCTTACTAGCTTCAGAGCAATTACTTTTCCCTAATTGCTAAAATGTCTAGAGCTGTATTTAGATGGCCACACATGCCTGAGTGCATAGTGCCACATTTAAAATTCAAACAGGAAGACTGTCACTGCCCCAATCAATAGAAGGAAAGCACAAAAAATCCAGACCACCAGGCAAGTTAGCCTTCTCATTTCACATCAGCTACAAAATACAGCCTGACAATGTTTAATTTAATTAATTTCAAATTAAAGAAAAGAAAACAAAGAAAGAAAAAGAAGAAACAGTGTTCTTTGGTCTGTAGCTGATAGGGCTGGATCAAAAGAGAAAAAAAATCTCACTGCAAACCAGCCTGGAAGAAACTTGCTCCTATGATGGTTGAAAGTAATGCAAATAATTCATCTTTCTACACCTTGTTTTCACCTTTCTAAAACCAAAGCAATTTTTTCAACAGGAAAATATTTTTGAAAGAGTATTTCAAAATGACAACAAATGAAAACAAGGCTTTGAACAAAGAGCAATTATTACACACTGATGGTGTGAATTCAAATTGATCCACTCATTTTTGACATGGACAATCCTCATCAAACTGAAAATAAAATAGCATAGGGCTCAGCAACATTAATCCTGGTGTATCAGGAAATACACCTTGATTATCAGAGGACAGAGCACTAACGCTCACCCAATTATTGTTTCTCTTGACAGACAGAGGACAAAATCATTTCAATCAAAGGTTACTAATGTAAATGAAAGGATTGAGTCCAGAATATTGTTCTCAAATCTTCACATACTTGCCATGGCACATGAATGCACACACATACACACAATCCTCACTCTTTCTTTTTTATACACTTACATACTTTCTCTATGACTCTTTACCTCTTTCTTACACATAATAATCAATAATATTGTCAGTTAAAATAATATTTATTCCTTAAAAACTGATTATATATATTTATCAATGTTGCAATGCTAAAGTAATTAATGATATAGTAAACATGAGAACTGAGTCCTGTGCCAGCTGGTAAAACCTGGAGTCTAAACCATAGAGCATCACCAGAGTTCTTGAATGAAGGAAAAAAGAGGTGTATTTTTTAAAATAAAAAGGACAACTTAAACAAAAGGACTATTTGAAAAACAACACATTAGACACCTCAGATCTCTTATCATTTTGTAGAATTAAAGAGCACCACATTCCAACACAGAGAAGATAACTTTATTCTTTAAAGATGATAAATAATTTAGACAGTTTGCCTTTGGACACCATTGGACATTAAAATAAAGTGTGGTGCTAAGAAGAATGGAAGAGTGTTTTTGCAGTCATTCACTGTCATGGTTTGAGTATAAAGAACTCCATCATGCACATGGCTGCCCTCCTCAGGACATGTATATGTGTCTTCAGCTGAGGAATCTGGAGATTCTCAATGGACTTTCTTCAGAGGTTTCCCTACAGTGAAGCTAAGGGTTAACACTATTTACAAACAAGGATGACACAATCTGTGACTGAATACATGGGAAGCACAAGAGCTGATAATAGCCTCATTCTGTGTCTTGGAATGATAGGATGAGCTAGCCAGCTCTAATCTTTCGAAGGGTAGTATCCTATTTATAAACACTTTCCCTCCATGAATTAATAATGTCCCAATCACCTTACCTTCTTGTGCCATCACCTAAGGCTGTGAATTGTAGTAGATATAAAAATACAGACTATAAAATTCACACTATACATATGAAATATATCATCTTGGAATGTAATTCAAAGAAGACTTCACTATTTAGACTTAGCATTTCTGTTCTTCCCCTTTTATGAACATACACATTCAAAAGATGCCTTTTTTAATTTAAAAAAAATTGGCAAAGATGTTTATTATAGGTCATCATTTTCTAGTTATACCCTACAAATGGCCCTTCTATTATTTCTCATATCTCATAATACAACTTAACTATAGTGTTTTACCACTAATAACAGCCTCCCACAAGCATCTTTTGTTCACCTTTTCAACAACATATTTGATCTAGAAATCAAAAGATGCTTCTTATAATTCTATGGAAAAAATTTTATGGAATTCCCCACATGGAGCTTTGAGAATCTACACATATCATCTGCACTTACTTCTTGTGGTAGCCATGTTTCTCTGATTTCTTATATTTTTCTGTCTTTTTTTGTCTTTCTTTATTATTATTATAATTATTATTATTATAAACAAAGAAGTGACACTTTCTATCCTTTCATATCCTTGTTCAAGGTCCTTTCCCCTTCCCACCACATCAGGTCATTCTTTCTTCTCCACAACTCTTTTTTTGTCAGATGTTACAGGGACATGCTACAGAAACAACAAATGTTCTATAGCCCACCCCAATATGAAAAAAATAACCGCAACATTAAATTATGAAGAACAGACAGCTTTTCTATACTGAAAACCCCACCTAGTTAATGTAAAATAAGTTAAAAAATGTGATTAGACCAATAAGAAATTGACTATTTCAATGTGATTCAGGAATGAACGTTATGATTGAAAGTTGAAAATAAGAGATGATGGGGGATTTTGACACAATCTCAAATGATCTCCTCAAAATACCTAAACTACAGAGGAAACATGTAACCCTGGACTACTGGGAAAGTCAAACACTCACTTCAGAAAGCCATTATGTTTGAACTATGAGAAATTAAGAACCTTTGCACCAAGTATGAAGAGATGAGAATCAATGAGACAAATGCTAGTTTGTTCAAAATGTATAATCACAGCTCCCAACTTTAAAGCATTCTCTTAAAGTAATTGATGAGCATTCTTCAATAGTTTTAAGTCTGTGAAAAGTAAGAGGATACTAAAAATAAAAGAAAATAACACAAAACTAACTGTGACACACCAGAAGTGAAGTGAAGGAACCTGAAGGAGATAAAATGGGAATACTGGAACCTGAATCATGGAAATAGAAAATGATTTAAGACAAAACCACTGAAGTCCAAATAAGTTGTGTACCCATGTGCAGTCTTGTTCCCATGTCAGTATGACTATATTGGTAACTATATTATCATTGTGTATGTTAACTTTAGAAAAGATAAGTAGACAGGATATTGGCCCTGTACTTCAATATGTAGAAGTTAAATTTTGAAAGTAAATTGTGTTTAAAAATTAGTAAAAAAAAAAAAAGGTATGCTCAAAATAAGAAGCAAAATAAATTTCATTGGTTTTTGAGCAATCAGTGAAGTTGGAGAATAGGTTTTGACATTCCCATTTCTGTGGCAGAGGGCTTGAGGCTAGGAATTTAGAATATAATACATTCATATTGAAACATTTTCCCCTGAAATAAATAATAATCATATCATTTTAATAATGTGAATAGAAATTATTCAGTTTGAGCATTTAGACCTCCTATGGCCAAAGTGGTGGAAGGTTGATTATGGGTATAAATGATAATATGGATATTTATTTTCTTGACAGTGTAAAATTATACATAATACTAGCAGAAATTTGGAGAAAGAAATTGTGAGAATGAAAAGTAAATGTTGAGTGTTGTCAATATCATGACACACTGTGGAAAATATGAATCTACTTATAAAATGTTGGCAGTGATTTTTCAGCACACATGGTAGGGGACATAAGATAGAGATATCAAAATATATTTTCCTTAGCTCATTAAGATAAAGAGAACAGTATCTAGAGTCAAATCAGAAGGCATATATACACACAGATAGCCAGGGCTTCATTAAGAAACTCTTTCTCAAAAAAACAAACAAACAAAAAGTAAGAAAGAAACATTAAGAAACTCATGAAAGCATCTGAGGAAAATTAAATCTTAAGAAATATCACAAAGTTAGGTTAAAATAAAATTTTACAAGTGTAAATAAAAGTGATGTGCATATTTAAGAATATCTCAGGCTATAAGTATAACTTCTAATATGGTTAATATTCTTTAACTTGAATTGTATTATTATATTCTTTTGTACTAAATAAAGTTGCATTTTCCCCCAGAGCTATGTCTCAATAAAATGAATGATAAAAATATAGAGTCATAGATTATATCATGCAAATTACATTATATATAAAATGTCATTTATTTCTATTATATTACACATTGAGTGATCTTTATGTACCTATAAATGTCTTTTGTCATCTCAGATAATTTTAATATGTTTTATCATTTGTATCTTAAGAATATTTTGTAATTTAATGATCGTATTCATTACAAGTGCTTCAGCATCCTCAAAACTATGAAACACTACTCCTTATTGCTCCACTCCGCTCTCTCTCCTCCTCTCCCCTCCGCTCTCCTCCTCTCCTATGCTTTCCCCTCCGTCTCTTTTTCCATTCCCTCCCCTCCTCTTTCCTCCACTCTGCTCTCCTCTCCTTGTATTCTCTTTCATTTTTGCCTCTCTTTATCTTCTCTCACCTACTTACTTCTTTTTATGGCCTTTTCTGTGATACAATTTACTCCTAAACTTTTTCTTTCTTCTCCTCTGTACCTAAATCTGTATTAAAGATTTTACTAAGTAAACTTCAACATGCTCCTTACATTCTACCGAGGTGGAACTACCTTGAGATCAAGCGTCATGGATCTTATTCATATTTGCACTCTTTGATCACTTAGACCTTTGAAAATCCTGATGTTTTTAGCATCTGCAGATCGGTGTTTGTAATACCTTTACTACATAAACCCCAAAGGATATCCAGCCCATGGATATTTTAGTGTGTTATAGAAAATAGTATGCTTCCCCATAACCTATTTGTATCCTGGTTATTATCAATCATTTAGATTAATGGCAATGCAATCAAGAATAGAAATCATATGCCTGGTATTGAATTGCTTAGGGTTTAGGAAATATAGCCAAAATCATGTGTGTGTGTGTGTGTGTGTGTGTGTGTGTGTGTGTGTGTGTGTGTGTAGGAGAAAAGAAAGAAAGGAAGGGAGAAAGGAGAGGGAAATAAAGAAAAAGATCAGTGTTCTACAATCTTGATTGCACAGAGACTTTTAACGTGTATTTAAATATATAAAATACATGTGACATATAGATATATTTTGGAATTTACTTTTAGATATACTGGCATTTGTATAATTTATATAAGTTTACATTATATTCAGAGTCATACATAATTTTAATTTAACATATATCAAAAGTATCAGTTATGCCCTTTGTATGCTTTTAAACATGGAGCAGGCAGTCCCATGGTCCCACTGCCCCAATATTGCTTAGTTCAGTCTCCACTCCTGGCAGATGCAGTTTTCTCCCCCCTCTCTCAAGAGTGAGTCGGGTGTTTCTCTAGGGGGAGTGGGATCCAAGGAACTTACATGTTTTAAGTTTCTGGACACTGATTTATTCCACTTTTTCCTACACATGAGGTCTTTCATATGCTGTTTATATATCCCTCTCTGATCGTAAAGACATCAAATACACTGATTTTCTTGTCAAGCACAGAATATTTTAACTAGAATTGAAACCATAATCTCAATTTTAAAAACACTGGGAAAGTAGCTCACTATCTCTTAATATGGGCCACTTGGTCACTGTAGACTCTAAGAACAGTAGTTTAGAACTCTAAGAATATAACATCTGCAGAATAAAATTAAATTCATATATGGAAGACAATCATGAAGATGGTCAATTGCAGTCATTCACTGGTTATAATTCTTTAAAATTTTAAATGTATTTTGTTGTTACCACCAATTTTTTTATAATGATGATACTGATAAAGCATACTACTTACTATGTGTCCTCAATATATACTCTTTGTAAATCTAAGGTAGTATTACAAATTGAATTATCCTTATAACCAAAGATGCTGAAGTTAGTATCTCTGGATTTTAAAATACTAAAAATAGAATCATTACAAATGGTTATTATAATGAGTTTGATTAACATAAGTATGTTCTAATAAGAAGGGCTATTTTGGATAATAAAGACATATAGTAGCATAATATGAAAATACAAAGTAAAATTGTGAAAGTATGAGGAGAGAGATTGGGTGATGGTTTTATAAGTAATGAAGAAGATTGGCAAAAAAACATTCTGAACTAAGAGAAAATGTAGATTGGATTGTGCTGTTGGAAAAACCTTTTGGTACAGTCTCATTGATTTGGGGCTAGCTTTCATAACTCTTAAATAATGGCTTCCTGAGGTTAGAGAGAAAAAGTTCAGAGTACTTCATTGTATCATTTCTTGGAAGCACAAAAAAAAGGTGTGTACATACATGCTAAACTCATACAAAAGCATACATGAGCCAACTTTATTGGCTATAAGACCTAATCTTGAGAGCTTGTTTGGAGGTTCTAGCAAAGGAGCACAGTTACTCATATACCATTGACCAAAGAATGGTCCTCCTCTATTCAGGGAAGGTCATCCTCTTCAACCAGCTCACAGCTTCAGGAAGGATACACATAGAGTGGTGATTGAGTAAAGATACACCTGCCTAGTCAACCAGAACAGCTGAATCAACCCTGGTGATCAACGGGGTGAAAGATGCCTCTGCCAGATTGCCCTTATTCACCTTGAAAGAACAATACTCAATTTCATTTGGAATAAGAGGAAAGCTAGGATCGTCAAAACAATTGTGCTCAACAAAAGAACCTTAGGAGGCATTACCATCCCCGACTTCAAGTTATACTATAGAGCTACAGTAGTAAAAACATCCTAGTACTGGCATAAAAACAGACTTGTGGGTCAATGGAATCAAATTGAAGATCCTGACATAAACCCAAAAACCTATGAACACCTGATTTTTGACAAAAAGGCCCAAAATATTCAATCAAAATGATAGTATCTTTAACAAATGGTGTTGGCATAGCTAGATGTTACTATGTAAAAAACCGAAAATAGATCCAAGTCTATCATCCTGCACAAAACTCAAATCCATGTGGATCAAAGACCTCAAGATAAACCCAGCCAAACTGAACTTAATAGAAAGGAAAGTGGGAAATATCATTCAACACACTGGCACAGGTGACCACTTCCTAAATACAATACCAGTAGCACAGACACTAAGAACAACAATCAATAAGTGGGATCTCCTGAAACTGGGAAGCTTTTGTATAGCCAAGGATACAGTCTATAAGACAAAATAACAGCCTACTGAATGGGAAAATATGATCACCAACCCTACATGTGACAGAGGACTGACCTCTAAAATATATAGAGAGAACTCAAGAAACTAGAGCCTAAAATCTTGAATAACCCATCCAAAAAAAAGGGAGTTCAGAAATAAAAGGAGAATTCTCAGCAGAATTACAAATGGTTGAAAGACACTTGAAAAAAATGCTAAACATCTTTAGTCATCAGAAATGCAATGAGTGGGAGGGGAAAGGGACTTTGAACAAGGGGATACATGGATAAAAAATACAACTTTATTCATAACAAAAATGTGAAAAAATAAAACAAATAAATCAAAACAATTTCACATATCGCCTTACAGCTATCAGAATGACTAAGATTAAAAACACAGATAACCTTTGCTGGAGAACATGCAGAGGAAGAGGAACATTCCTTCGTTGTTGGTGTAAGTAAAAATTTGTTCAGCCACTCTGGAATGCAGTATGGCAGTTTCTCATACTGGGAAAACTGGGAATCAACATCCCCAAGGATCCAGCAATACCACTGTTGGGCATATATCCTAAAGATGCACATTTGTACTCCAAAAGCATTAGCTCAACTATGTTCATAGCAACATTACTCATAATAGGAAGAACCAGGAAACAAACTAGATGCCTCTCAACTGAAGAATGGATTAACAAACTGTGGTACATCTACACAATGGAGTACTACACAGTAGTAAGAAAAAATGATATCCTAAAATTTGCAGGCAAGTAGATGGATTTGGAGAATATCCTCCTGATCGAGGTATCACAAACCCAGAAAGATAAGCAGGGGATGTACTCACTCACTAGTGGACTTTAAACAAAAAGCAAAGCATTCCCAAGCTGCAAACCAAACCACTGAACAGCTTGGGGTTCTGAAGCACCTTGAACCAGCACCTTGGTACCCACTCCCTCCAGAGGAACACCTGACACAGTCTTGATGTTGGGATAAGGAAACTGAATTTGCTTGGAGTAGATGCTGAACTGAGTCACGTTGGGACTTTGGGACTTTGCCCTTGCAGAAGAGATGAGGTGAGGGGGAGAAGAGAGAGTGACTGGGAGGTGCTAGAGTGGGAAGGGAGTTTGAACAAGAGGATACATAGCTAAAAAAATGAGGCTTTAATAATAATAATAAGAAGAAGAAGAAGAAGAAGAAGACATTATCTTTTACATGTAGACACACTTGTGGCAATATGTTTTATATTTAACAAATTCAGTATAGAATATCAGAGAATATAATCACCCACAGTCAAGTCATGAGGATCAGAGACTGATAAATCAGGCCTTGAATCCCAGAACAGGGATGACAAGGTGGTGACTCAAGCCATCAATCTCATTACCCAGGAGATAGAGATCTTTCCTTATTTCTGTGAGTTCAAGTACTAACATCCAAACAGTATCAGTTCACACTTTTAATCCTAACTCTAGGATTATAACGCAGACTTGAGCCCAGCAATGAAACAACCGGGCAGAGAAGATATTTAATGCAGGCATAGGCAGACATTCAGATATTCTGTAGAAGCAACCAGCCAGGTGGAAGACTTTTGAAGATAGCATTTACCCTATTTAGTCTGAGAAGTTGGCTCTGTGAAAATTGACTATGGACTGTTTCCTCTCTCTGATATTCCAGCTTTTCCCCAAAGCTCTGAGTTTTCATTAAATACAAACTAGAATTCTTGCAATACACACTTACTTGCAAAAATCAAAGAATGTCAACTGTACTCAACAAAGAATATATACATGTATTTTACACTGTTTCATGTACTGCCTGCAGCATGCACTACACAATACAAAATAGTGTTATTCCTGTATCAAAGTCAGATTGATTCTTCTAAAAAATAACAAATGCTAGGTGCCAAGTTGTAATTAAAATGAAATTCTGTCATTTTTAAGTCAATTGTATTTTAAGAAAAGTTTAGTTTCCTATACTCAAGTGAATAGTGCTTAACCTATGAAATGTGGTCAACACTAACTCAATTTAGTGGGTTAACAAAAGAAATAATTGTGGCATTAGAACAGCTAGAAGAGGTATAGGAATTAAATATGATCATATCTCATTGAACACATGCACATAATTTCAATAATTATCTATGATCTCAGCATATTTCTATTTAAAAAACAATTGTATAGCTAAAAGTGTGGCGAGCATGAGATGGGGGATGAAGAGAGCAAGAGAGAGATTGGATAACTGATCTATGCTATGTCTGTGAACATATAAGTACCACACTACCAATTACCATTGTGTTTCATCATATATTAGAGATCCAGAAAATTAGGCTCAACATTCACCTTTTTTGTTCTCAAATATTTCACAGATTAGGGGCTGATTATGAATATATAAGCAAGTCTCCCTATAGTCCAAATTTTCATCCACCCATATATTATTATCATATATCCATCAGAAAATTCTATTTATATTCAGGCTTCATAAAATGTTGTACAGATTGAGGTAAATACTAATTTTAAATTTGTTATATCTTGTTTAATTTGATTGGAAAACCTATAGATTATACAACTGTAGAAAATTTTATGAATGGATTTCCTATTACCTCATATTTCTATTAGTTTATTTAGAAATATTTCTATTATTTATTTAGAAATATTTCCTAAACTCATATTTCTATTAGTTTCCCTATTTTTAAAGAAATCTGTGACATTTTTATTCATGCAACTATCTAGTTAAAAGAGAAAACCTTATACTTTATTATTGAAAATGTTTTGCATTTTTGTTATTCTCTGATCAATGATAACCCATTTACCTGTTTTATATTAATCAAGCATTTGATGAATATCTCTGACTAAATTCTGTTGTATTAAGCATTACAGCCAATCCTGGAAAAGGTAAGTTGAACAGAGCAGAACTATATTTCAGAAAGTGACAGTAAAATAATCAAGACGTATGTCCAACATTCTCATTATTTGAAGATGTTATGTTCTGTAGGCTTGTGATGAACAACACATTAAGAAGTATGAATCATTGTATCTGAGGGAAATAACGTATGTAGAACAAAACAGATCCCCCAAAGATACATAGTTATGTAATTAGAGCAGAAACAATCAGGCAGATATGAACTGGAAAAGGACTCTTTGCATAAATTAAACTTTTTACTACACTGTGATGTCTACAAATGATTCATGCATATACCATGACTGTTGAGTTTAAGGTGGAATATGCCTCTGAATCCAGAGTTCTAGAAAGAATAAGAAATGTATGTGTGTAAATAGATGACAAAAATAAATGATATCATTAAGATTGAGTGACGTTTTTGGGTTGGAGCAGAGAAGGCAGAGAGGAAATTATGACCATGGGATTTGAAGAACATTTTATAATGGAAATGATGACAAGGACAATATTCTGTTAATGACAAAACTTGCTTAAGCATCTCTTAGAGAAAATATCATTTGTCAATTTACAAGCTTCTAGTAGAACAATTTTTTGCTTTGAAAAATTATGTTAACTCAAAACTCATACAATGACTATTTTATCTCTAGTACTTGAAAGTGCACTGAATTTTCAAGTAGGATATTTCAATAACTAATTGGCTTAACATGAAGGTTATAAGGTGCTCTTAATCCAAACTTACTG
The DNA here is from genome assembly GCA_004025045.1 of Sigmodon hispidus. NCBI lineage: Eukaryota > Metazoa > Chordata > Mammalia > Rodentia > Cricetidae > Sigmodon > Sigmodon hispidus. The sequence goes on from PVIH01012563.1 coordinate 37,788, forward strand.
ATGATCTTTTATATAGAAGAGACTGAAACAAAGTGAAATAATAACTCCAAATTGTGCCTTATAAGAACATGTGGTGGCCTAATGAGAATATGAACATTTCAAATCAAGCACAGTAGCTTGCAATAAGAAAAGCCAGCCAACAGCTTGATTTTGAGATTACAGACCAATGACAAAATTTATTTTTGCTATGTAATAAACTCAAAATTTTTTAATGTAGGACTTGATAAATAAGACAACTTCTGTAAATATATTTTGCTTTTTTAAGAAAAGTCTTGTGTCGTTTTAGCATTTACAGGTCATAAATAGTATTAAGATTTCAGTTGGAAATGTTTATTCATTTATTGGGCCAAGATCACAATGGGGAAACTTACAGCAATAGCTGATTTTAGCTATTGGGAGTTTACTGACTCTGGATTCACAGCAGGGAAACATGAATGAGACCAAACCATGCCCTCTGAATGTGGATGACAGCTATGGCTTGGGAAGTTTGTATGGCCACGGCCAGTGGGACCAGGACTTATCCATAGTGAATGAACTAGCTCTTTGGAGCCCATTTCCTATGGAGGGATACCTTGCTTAGCTTCCATACAGGGAAGAAAGGCTTGGTCCTGTCTCACCTTGATATAACAGAATTTGTTGTCTCCCCCATGAGAGGTCTTATCCTCCCTGAGGAGTGAATGGAGGTGCAGGAGGGTAGGGGTAAGTGAGAGGGAGGAAAACTGTGGTTGATATATAATATAAAAAAATAATTAAACATTTTAGGCTATAAAATTTAAATGCCAGGTCTTTTATCTTCTTATATTTCTCTAGCTTTCTATAATACTTTCCTAAATGTTTTATGTGAAATGTTAAATTTTTTAAGACTAACCATACCAATAAAATTTTTCTAGATTTAATTCAATTATACAATATAAGTGAAATAAATGTTTTATTTGTCATGAGGAGTGGAATTTTACAGAAATCATCAAATTAATACCAAACTCAAATAGTTTCTTAGAAAAATTATGATATTCAAATTGAAATTAATACATTTAAACGTAGATATGATTGCTTACACTAACTTATATAATGATTGGTATAACAGATATTTTTTTTCTAAAAGAAAATCTTTGGCTTTCCATACTGCTAGCACCTGGGAGAGAACTCTGAAACAGATCTGAACTCACTGAAATGAAACACTAATAATTTCTTTATATGAGCTCTTATAGTAACTTTTCCCTGGTACATGACATCCTTCACAAAGCTGTATTTGTTCTATCTCAGTTCATACTTAACTTTTTCATGGGAGAAAATAACACTTGACTTACCATTCTGTAGAAACTCTGGAATGTTTGTTACTCTGTATGTTTTGAAAGAATCAATATATATTACTAAATTAAAATTTTAGTGGCAGACATGGAATAACTCCATTTAAGTTGTTAGTCAGGGAAGGTTCACAAGCATTCAGAACAACACTAGGTATAACAGTTCTTATCAACCTCCTGTAGTTACAAGGCAAGACCCTATTGTTAAATATGCTACTCAATTTGGATGCAGATAACAGAGAAATCATCTCAGATTACGAGAAAATATGTCTTCATGTTTGTTAGATTAAACAGTGTCTAGTTAAGGTTTTCTATTGATGTGAAGAGACAGTATGCTCATGGCAACTTCTACAAAGGACATTTAATTGAGGTGGCAGCTTAGAATTAATAGTTTCTGTCTAATGAAATTAAAGTGGGTATAATGGGAGTGTGCAGGCAGTCATGTTGCTGCCTACATTTTTTTACAGAAGTCAAAAGAAAGCAGACACAGATACTGACCATTATCTTGGGCATAGAAAATTATAAAGCCTACTGCCATAGTAGCACACTTCCTACAACAAGGCTGGACCTATTAATAATGTCATTTCCTATAAGCTTGTGAGGGCGGAGTTAATTACATTCAAACTACCACTTTTCATTCCATAGTCCTGAAGAGTTGCAACAATATCATCCCCCTCCCAGTCAATCACAATATCAACAATGTTTTAAAGTTTAAAGTCACTTCTGAGATTTGTGTAATCTCTTATCTGCAAATACTTGTAATGCAAATTATACTATAGAGCTACAGTAATAAAAACAGCTTGGTACTGGCATAAAAACAGACTTGTAGATCAATGGAATCAAACTGAAGAACCAGACATTAACCCACACATCTATGAACACTTGATTTTTGACCAAAAGGTCAAAAATATTCAATGGAAGAAAAATAGTATCTTCAACAAATACTGTTGGCATAACTGGATGGTAGTATGTAGAAAAATGAAAATAGATCCAAACCTATCACCTTGCACAAAACTTAAATCCAAGTGGATCAAAGACCTCAACATAAACCCAGCTACACTGAATCTGATAGAAAAGAAAGTGGGAAATACCCTCCAACACATTGGCACTGGTGACCACTTTTTAAATGTAACACCACTGCTGCAGACACTAAGAACATAAATCAATAAGTGGGACCTCCTGAAACTGAGAAGCTTCTGTAAAGCCAAGGACACAGTCAATAAGACAAAATGACAGCCTACGAAATGGGAAAAGATTTTTACCAACCCTACAAGTGACAGAGGATTGATATCTAAAATATAGAGAGAACTCAAGAAACTAGAACCCAAAACCTTGAATAACCAAATCAAAAAATGGGGTTCAGAACTAAAAAGGGAATTCTCAGCAGAAATAAAAATGACTGAAAGGCACTTGAAAAAGTGCTCAACATCTTTAGCCATCAGATAAATGCAAATCAAAACAACTTTGAGATATCACCTTACAGCTGTCAGAATGGCTAAGATTGAAAACACAGATGACAGCCTATGCTGGAGAGATTGTGGAGCAATGAGAAACTTCTCCATTGTTCCTGGGAGTGTAAACTTGTTCAGCTACTCTGGAATGCAGTATGGTGGTTTCTCACAAAACTGGAAATCAATCTCCCCAAGGATCCAGCAATAGCACTCTTAGAACTATACCCTAAAGACGCACATTCACACCCCAAAATCATTAGCTCAACTATGTTCATAGCAGCATTATTCATAATAGCAGGAACCTGGAAACAACTTAGAGGCCTCTCAAATGAGATTAACATACAGTGGTACATCTATACCATGGAGTACTATTCAGCAGTAAGAAAAAAATGATATTCTAAAATTTTCAGGCAAATGCATGGATACAGAGAACATCCTCCAGAGCGAGGTATCACAATTTCAGAAAGAGAAGCAGGAGATGTTCTCACTCATTATTGGACGCTAAACAAAAACATACTCAAGCTGCAAACCACAACCACTGAACAGCTCGGGATCTGAAGCACCTTGGACTGCCATCTTGGAGCCCATTTCTTCCAGAGGAACACCTGACCCAGTCTTGATGTTGGGATGAGGAAAGTGGATTTGCCTGGAGGGGATGCTGAACTAAGCTACCTTGGGACCTTGTGACTTCCTGCCCTTGCTGGGGAGGAGATAAGGAGATGAGGAGAAGAGAGAGTGACTGGAAGGGGAGGGAGGGGTGGGGAATCTGAACAAGGAGATATACAGATAAAAAAATGAGAATTTATATATAATAAATTTTAAAAAGGAAAAAAAAAAAACCTATAATGCCCTGTATATCAAATTCAAGAAGCAGATCACATACGTTCACCATACAGTAGAACAGGATATAAATTCCCATTCTAAAACATAGGCAGGGTGAAATAGTGAGAAAACCCCACAACAAATCAAGATCAATATCCAGCTGAACAAATTCCAAACTCCATGTTTAATGTCAAAATGGTCTTCATATCTCATCTCCACCCCCATTTTTCTTTGTTGACTGATACACACTTTTTTTTTTCTCTTGGGCTGATTCTGTTTCCTGTTAGTAGCTCTACCTAGAAGGCATCCCACAAGTCTAGAATCTCTAATATCTTGGAGTCTCCAATGCAATCTAGCCTAAAGCTTAATAGCTTCACACAATGTCTTCGCTAGGTCTCCCTTCAGGCACACTTTAATGCATGCCAGGACTCAGTGGCTTTCCTCAGTCTTGGGCAAATTCCATAATTCAATTATTCTCTCTGCAAGTATAAAGCCAGAAGTATATGGTCAAAGCTGCTAAGTTGTGCTGCTTGATGAGGCAGAAACATGGACTCTTTGCTCAATTACATCTTCATTATCATTCTGGTTTTGATCATTACTTTCACTCCCTAAGCTTTGCTGACATTGAACTGGATCTGTAGACCAATCTGGCCTCAGAATCAGAAATTAACCAACTTTTACCTTCCCAGTGCTGGATTAAAGGCATATACCACTACACTTTGCTCTAAGCTGTTTTAAAATTCCTTTTCACAAGTTGGAAACTTAGCTGGGTGGAATCTTGCAATGATGTCACCACTCCCTTTATTTCATTTCTTAATCCAGTTATTACCTTGAACACAGGATTTAACACCATATCAATCCCTGGTACTCCTTTTCCCCCTCAAAATTTACATTTTGTAATTTTCCTGCTCAGGTTGCTCCTTTTCATTTCAAATCTTTATTAGAGTTACCACAAATGATAGAGTCTATACTAGGTTGTTTTGTGATTTCCCCTGCCAATGGATTTAATCCATATCTCTTCACTTTAGCTTCAGGAAATTCTTCAGCCAAGGACAAAAGGCAGCCACTTTTTTTTTTTAATCAAAATATCACAGAAACAACATCTAAGTAATATACTAAAATTATTCTCTGAACCCTCTAGAATTAGCCCACTATAGTTTAAATAACTCTCAGCAGCACGTCTTCCATGCTTATACTAGCATGGCCCGTTAAGCAGCATTTAAACCATCCCACTGTTCTTCTAACCCATTTCTCCAAACAAAGAAAAAATGACCAGGCCTATTACAACAATATCCCAGTACGTGGTAAGAACTTCCTTCTTAATTAGAGTATCTATGTGGCCACAAGGATGGATGCTCTTGTTGTACAGAGAAGTGGTGGATGACTGTCCAGGTAGCTAACTGTCATTGTCTTCTCCTAAATTTTGGAATTTACTTCATCATGCTTCCAACTTCAGGTATATATTTTCCTTCTCAGGTCTTGACGGAGTTGAAGATTGGATAGTTGAGGTTGTTATTACTTCACATCTCAGCAAAGATACTCAGGTGTTAGAACTATATTGTTTGATATAAACAGCCTTGAAGCAATCCCTATACATTTCCTTGTATCAATATTTTAAACATTAAATTGCACCTTGTATTTGTTGTTTGTCAGCGGTAGTTTGACCTCACTTATGTTAGTACATTTCTCTTCCCCATACACCACCTTATGATGATCCCTATAGTATGTAGTAGTTTTATACTTAGTTTAGAAGCTTCTTATTTAGACAAAAGGAGAAGATGTAGCGGGAATCAGAAGCTATGTGTCCAAGTGCCAGGGCTGAGCAGGGCGTGGTCAACTGGAAAGTGGTCAGAAATAAAGCACCCAAAAGGGAGGGGGCAGAAGAGGAAGCTGAGCTCTCGTGCATTTCCTGGATTGGTGGCTGACTGGGTAGTTGGAAACTCTCCAGTGCGCTGCTTCCACACACCCTTTTCTGTCCCCAAGCAAAACCCTTCTCTGTAAGTGATACTTAGATAATAAATATTACTTAATATATATCTCACGGCGGGTTATTTATTGCAATAATCTATTGCTGTTGAAGAGCTACCGTGACCACAGCAACTCTTATAACGGATAACATTTAATTGAGGTGGTGACTTATAGTTTAGAGTTTCAGTCTACTGTCATCATGGTAGAGAGCATGGAAGTGTCCAGGCTGCCATTGTGTTTGGCTATATCTTGTTCAGTAGATAACATAAAATAGACTAAGGCGATAGGCAGTATCTTGAGCATAAGGAAATTCAAAGCTGGCCTCCACAATGACACAATTCTACCAACAAGGCCATACATACATACTTCAACAAACCACCACTCCTAATAGTGTCATTCTCTATGAGCTTATGGGGCCAGTTACATTCAAACTATCAGAGATAGTGTCAGAAGGAGTTACATGAGATGTAAAGAGAAGAAAGACATCAATAGATTAACTCAGTGCTGGAAACAGCATTGCAAAATATCTGTCTATCAGGAAAGATATACCCAGGGATAATAATGACATAACAGTTATTGGTATATATAAACACTCTCTGATTATATTTGAGGACTGCACAACAGAAGAGATTTCATAAAAGTTAGCCCAAAATCTCATAAGTATGAACATAATAGGTGCGAGGGTGAACCTACTCTTATTGTTGTGTCAAATTGCCTTCTAAATGATACTAATAGTTATAAACTTGTGTTACATTCAATATTTTTACGGTAGGTAGTAGTTAATACAGAGACTCATGTCTGGTCAAAATGACAAAAAAAATTAAATGAATGTTCAAGTGTAAATGAATCACTTATATAAATCATTCCACATGTAAAATTGAGAAAATATCAAGGAAAAATAGGCAAAAAAAGTGCAGGAGCTCACAAATATGAGAGTTAAGAAATATAGATCTACATAGATACTTCATTGTTGCTACACACACTGACATATAGGACCTGTAGTTGAATACATTAGACAAACACAATATCAAGCTGGTCAAAATTCCAGCCTAAATGAGGAATGGCATCAAAGGCCCAAGCTTGGTAAATGAGCAAGTAGTAGTTGATAATTTATAAAACAATAACCTCTCTCTTTGGGAATTTGGCTTCTTGCAAATTGCTCATGCTTAAACTGAGTGTCCCACGTGTGTTTATAAGCAACCCTAATTTCACACAAGGAGTTATTAACAACAAAAATAAAACAATGGACACTAAGTTGGAAGGATAAATAGGTTGGCTAAAAAATAGGAGAGAAAAAATGGTTAATGAATATAACTACAATACATGTCTTAAATTTCTCAGAGTTCTCAGTACCTGATGCTGTACTTATCTATCCACTCTGTCCCTGACCCCTTTTTAATCCTGTCTGACCCCCCACCTTCCATGCATTCTGCCTCTCTACACTTTTTCTAACACCCAGAGGATGGCTATCAGAGAATACACTCTGATTAAGTCTGAAGGGCAAAGGCAGCAGCAGCAGTATGGGTGCAGCCACTAATTTTAAGTGTAGGTCACCATCCGATTCCATAAAGCATGGCTTTCCATTTGTCTCTCTCAGTACCGTCCCCCCTCCACCTACCCCCCAACAGATCTTTCAAGCTCCCATTTTCAGTCAACAAGATATCCCCTTTATTCCCCCTTTCCAGAGAGATCCATGTATTCCACTAAGGGCCATCCTTATTACCTAGTCTCTCTGGGGCTGTGGATTGTTGCATGGTTATCTGTTGTCTTTCTGGGTTTGGGCTACTTCACTCAGGATTATTTTTCTAGTCCCATGCATTCACCTTTCAATTTTCTGATGGCATTGTTTTGAGCAACTGAGTAATATTTGATTCTATAAATATACCACATTTTCTTTACAGCTGAGGGCATCTAGGTTATTGCAAGGGAAACTCCAATGAGTCTACAAGGATGTCTCCTGCTAAGATGTCTCACAACAGTGGATACAAAGTCTGGACTGGTCAGCTACTCTGACTAGATTGGTAAATATGCTAGTTGTCTTCTGAGAGCCTTTATCCAGTGATTACTAGAGGCAGTTTCTGAGACCCACTGCAAACATCAGGCAGTGCTTGGGGAATTCATCTGAGGAGAGGGAGAAGGGATTGGGGGAAACAGTAGGGTCAGACATATAGTAGGAAAACTCACAGAAAGCAGTAGCTTAGCTCATGAGAACTCACAGGGAGAGGGACTGGCCTAGGCCCTTTGCATATATGTATATCTTAATCTATATATACGACTCCTGGCAATGGGAACAGGGGATGTCTCCTCAATGCTGTAACTGGCTCTTGGAATTCTATTCCTCATTCTGAATTGACTTGACAACCTTAAATACAGGGGGAAGCTTTTGGTCTTATGACAGTTTGATATGCCATGTTCTGGTGATCCCCTTGAGAAGGCTACCAGTTTTCTGCATGATTATAGAGGCAGGGTGGATGGGGGAACAGAAGGAAAGAGGAGATAGAGAGTGGGAGGACAGGATGGAGAGAGGCTACAGTCAGGATGTAAAATTAAATTAATAAAAAGTACAATTCATACACATACACACTTGCTTAAAATATCAGAGGACAGACCCACCCAAAGAGCCAAGCTATGAAGAACAGAGAGTGGTGATCCATTTTCTTTTTTAATTTCACTACTTGGGAGGCAGATCTGTCTGGGTCTCCAAGTTCAGGGACAAGCAAAGCCGGGTGGTGGTGGCACACACATTCAAACCTAGTGCTAGGAAAGTTGAACCATGATTAAGATAGCAGGGTGGGAACAGAAAGGTAAGGCTAGAGGAGGTGGGAGTGCTTTCATTCACCTGAGCTCCTTTTCTGTTGATGACTCACTCAGAGAGTTGAGGCTGAGGATTCCTGGAGACAGAATCTACCTTTTTAAGCCTGGGGAGTTGGTTAAGTGAGAATTGGATGTAGCGTGTTTCTTTGTCTCTCTTATATTTCAGTTTTTCCCCAATATCTCGCTCTGGGCTTTTATTAATAATCTCAAATAGAATGTATGCAATAGTAGTGAATAGTTAATGCAGAAGCTCAAAGCCAATCACAGGGCTGAGTGTAACTACGGGATTACACTCTGAAGTGGAACATCTGTATCATCTCCTCTATGGCTCACAGAATATAAAAAACGGGGAGAAGTAAGAAGAAGATAACTAGAAAATGGGGAGGAATCCTATGAAACTGCCATGTTGACATAACATAGATGTGTTTAAGAACTCATAGGGTTATTTGTACAAGATTTGCTCTGTAAAAACAATGGTTTTTGGAAGTTGGAATATGAAGCAACAGTTCTCCCTAAGAAGCTATGTCAGCAAATAATTATTTTTTTTTTTTAAGGAAAAGGAATTAGTTACTCCAGTGGAACATTAGAAAGTTCCCAATGTTCAAAGAACTTCTATTGATTTTCCTATAAAATTTAGTGAGTCATAAAAAAATAGAAAAGAAAAGAAGATGTGATTGTTGGGGAATAGGGATTTGTTATTATGGAGTTTCTTGGTAATAGGAAGGAGAGCATGTGTGTGTGAAGGACCAAACACACACAAACAGAGAGAGAAAGAGAGAGAGAGAGACAGAGAGAGAGATACACAAACACACAGACACACAGACACACACACACACACACACACACACACACACACACATTAATTAGAAAATAAAAAGAGAAAATGTCCAGCCTAGTATCAATGTCTTTGGACTCCATGTGAAAATAAGTAGCCTATCATCTAAATTTTCAGGTTCATTTTACATTTTCTGTACATGCTAATACTTAGCATTATTTGGATAAGACGTGTATTGGTTTTGAGCAATTTGTTTTAAGGTGCTCACATTTGCAAATGTTGAATAAGTAATGTGAGAAAAGTTTCACAATGTCACACAAGTCTTATAACAGAAGCAAGTATTGTGCTCAAGAAAGTTGATAGGATTACTGGTATCTTGAAGAAATTTTTCAGCATTTTCTATGTGACTTAGCAGCAATTCTTTACCTGATACATGTGGTTTCAAGTATTTATGTGAAATAACCTACTTCAATTGAAGAAGCCACCCTACAAAGACACTTTTCATCACACCTATTGTTTTATTCTTTGTAAAGGATCTAAAACCTCACCACAAGCACAACCCAGTAATCCCACTGTGGCTTAAGTCCTATGCTCTCTGCTCTGCTCCTCTGACATCCTGAGCAAGATCAATCCATCAATCTCTCCCACCAGGAACTGAGTTTCCATGACATCACCATCAAGCATAGCCCTGTTCTAGAAAACCAACTGAGCTTGACCAACATTAGCAGTAATTTATTTTCAACCAGAGAGACTCAGTCTCAGTAGAGTTTTAAATATCAAAGGCATCCACTGATGTGGATGCAAGGCTAAGAAGAAAAGGAAGAGCAATGTACTTACAGTCAGTAAATTATCCCAGCATTCCAGATGGAATTCTTAGCTGCAAATGAAAGGTTAGAGGGAATCACTGTTTGTATTTACATGTAAAAAGGCAAAACTGGGCTTCTCTGTTTATTAATTAAAGTCCCAGAGGACTGACAAATAATGAATAGATAGACATAAAAGAATAATTCTGGCAATAAGAAAATCTTGTGAACTTTTAGCCAATGCTTTATTTGTGGACTCCATATTTCTCTTTTTTTCTGAGACAACAATAAAAGTCTTATTTATTTGCTAGCATGTGGTAAAGTGGGTGTTATATCTGTTTGTTTGTGTGTGTCTTTGTGGTGTGTGTACATATGGAGATTGGTCTATTTGTAGACTGTTTGGTCATCAAGTCCTGGGTTCTAACTAGCTTTTTCTCTACCAGAAGTATGGTTAGAGAAGTATGTAGTTATGCCTGGACTTTACTTTGGTGTTGAAATTCAGATTTTTACCTTAGCATGGCAGGCACATTGCCCGGTGAGCCATCTCCCTGTCATATTTCTGATGTAAAATCCATTCACATCTTTACAATTAACAATTTATTTAAAATGGACTGTTTTGTAGGATGTTTATAAAGAAACCTTTCTCTCAGTGATTTTTCTACATATTTTCTCTACCTATAACCTCCATATGAAGTAGAAAAGCCTTTCTTGCTGTGTTCTTGATATGTATGTGCAATTGGAGTCTCTTGTAACCCTTGTAGTTATATTATCTGCCCTTAATAACCTCCTTGGGCAAAATAATGTGTATGAATATTACATTTTCCAAGTAAAATTCAAGGGCACAGCACTAATTAAAATGTTTTACAATTCTTATTTCTATATTTTTATTAAAACAATATCTATAAAACAATTTGTGCATATATAAAAATTATTATTAGAATAGTAGATTGCAGAGGTATATATAGCTATTTGAACTTATTTACCTATGGTCTTTTATTATATCTTGAATATACACTTACTTATAATAAGGTATTTATTTTCAACTGCATGCTTCACTTGGTGACTTGAACAGAAGCAAAACTATTCCAACATAATAAAAGGAAATAACAGCAGTTTTATTACAAGTGTGTCTTAAAGCAAAATTAATCAACATAGAGTAAAATGTTTAAGAATGTTTGCAAGAAGGGAGTATGAATTAAAGACCATATTTTGATGCTAGTAAGAGAAACTGCCAGTGTCTTCCATGGAGTGATAAGGTGTAAGTAAAGATATATTAAGTTGGAGTATACCTCATACAACTTTTAGAAATGTTTCTAGAACCCCGCAAATCAGTGTTTTTCAAAGACAGATGAAGCTGTTCTGTTTAGATTGTCACTTAAAACATAGTGGATTATAATCCAAAGCTATTTGGAGATAGACTCCCGAAGTTTCTTAGTAATCATGAGTGAAATGTGAGGAAATCCTCTGATAGCATACCACTATTACCGCTCATTATAAGCATAAAGGGTCATTTTCCTAATATATGAGCACTTTGTCTTTGATGAGAGACAAAAATATGAGTCCATCAGGCCTTCACTAGACTCCCAATGCCAAATTCATTATGATATTTAAGCTCTACTGTTTTCTTTTTTTTAAAAAAAAATTCCAACACTTATGAAGCCTGGAAGTCCTGACAAGTTTAGAAGATAGTGTTCACACACATGTAACTTGATAGCAATAGAATCCACTTGCAATAAATTAATTGTGATGTCTTCTAATAGAAATTAAATAAAGAACACCAATCTTTATGTGAAAACATTGATAATAATGTAATTACGGGCTCAATTAAAGACATAGTCAGCAATTCATTCTACAAATAGACATTCAGAGAATATAGGGGAAAATTAAATTAGTCAGAAATTCTCAGCAGCAAGTATGTTTCTGTTTAATGGAAAGAGACAAATAAATGAGAAATTCCATAACATACATACAGTTTATGGTATGGCATAGAAGAAATATATCAGTCAGAGATGGAGCTTACTCAAAGTCAGAGAAGATTTCTTTGAAAACAAGACATGACACTGTGTATAGCTTTCTTGGATAGCTATAATAAATTAACATAGCATGGCTTTGTACAAAAGAAACTTATTCTAGAAGTTCAAAATCAAAGCCTCAGCAGTGTCATGTTGCTGCTTAATGTTTGAGTGGGAGAAATGACTTCCCCTCCTCTTCTGTAGTTCGTGTGGCTTCTAGCAATTCTTTGCATTTCTTAGTTTGTAGTATTTTTTTGTTTTAAATGTTTTTTCATGCTCTTCTTAAACACTCTGTGGTTATGAACATTTCACTGGATTTAGCTTGCACTCCTGATATAATAATATCGGATCTAACTGCTGGCTAACGAGTTACTATTATAAAGTCATCTACATAGAATGCTGTATAATGCACTATAGCTAAACAAAAGTCTTCAAGCTCAAGTGAATGAGGATCTGACAAAGAAAGGTTGGCTACACAACATATCCTAGCATATAAGAACATATAACATAGACATATATAACAAAAAGAGACCAAAGAAATTATTCTATTCAAAACACCTTGATTAACCAAATAGTAATTGGGAGTGCATGCAGGATTATTGTTAAGGATTTTCTCTCAGCAATAAGAGTAATTCAAACGTAGCTATATAACTTAACACTCCATTTCCGATGATAGAAGCTCAGAAAATCTATACTGATGTGATTTCTCTCATTTAACTGTTTACTGCTCATACAAATTTGGAGTGCTCATACAAATTGTGAGTCTTATAAATTTAGAGCACCATGAGTCCTGTAATTTTTATGGAACTCTTAAGTCTTACATGTTTCCAGAAAGTTCTCTATATTATGAGTCTTCCATGTTCC
>PVIH01012563.1:50700-63001 GCA_004025045.1 Sigmodon hispidus
AAAAAAAAAAAAAAAAAAAAAAAAAAAAAAAAAAAAAAAAAAAAAAAAAAAAAAAAAAAGTGTTTAGAAATACAAGGATTAATGTCAGAATTTTTATTTGTCTTCCAGAAGCATTAATTAGAAAATTGGTCTAAGGAAGACTTGTAGTTACTAATCAAAAGAATTAATGCCCACACACAGAAAATGAGAGAAGGAAGATCATGTGCTTTACATTTTTTGTCTTTATTCTCACTGAACTATTTCAACAGAGAAAAATATCCATAATCTCAAAAATGAGAACAGTGTTTTTCTTTTTTTTCCCCCAGGTTTAAGTGAATTTGAGACTAATATTCTCATGAAAGTCTTCTATGCTTACTTAAACTTCAATCATATTCTTGAATTGTTAATATATGAAAAACCACTGGCAACTTTCTAGAAAATCAGTATTTGCATTTCCATTGTCTTTATTCTAAAGCTAGTGACATACTGTTCTCTTTTGACCCCTTATACCAGTGGGGAGAAAACACAGTAAAATCAGCAATAAAAGACATGTGCAGTCAGAATAACCTTGAACAAAGAGCAAGAACTTTTTCAACAGAATATTTTGGTCACAACTTTATTAAATGACTTACAAACTTTGGTTCAATGCATACTATCATCATTTAAAATTTCCAGACTTTTTACATTCCTGGCTTTTCACTAGACATAGGAGAGCCAAGTAAGGAAAAAGCAAGAAAGTGTCTTATTTGCTTCTGGGAAACCTAGCATGCAAGCAATAAATATTAGCTAGTTTATCTGAATATAAAGCAGGATTAAATCAACCAAGTTGGTAAAGCAGAATTTTAAGTGGAACATTGCTCAAGTGATATATGAAAATTGCTTCCAACAAGATTCTCTACATTTCCTTATTTCTAAATTAATACCATCATATTCTCATATTTAGATAAATTTGAGATCAGGTACTCCTCAAACATTTGAAATACTTTAATTACTGATATTTGGTAAGCCTTCTTCTGCAAAAGATTGCTAATATCTTTTTGGAAAATAATTAAATGTTAAGTACAGCAACATTATAAAAAAGACAGTTTTTTCTCATAACCAGTAACTAGAACAAAGAAAAATGGTATTTTTAAAAGTAATAAAAATAATTTTAATTATTTTTAAGGTGCCATTATTAATTAAGATGGTCGCAGCAGATCTCAACTGAATAAGGCTAAAATTTATATTGAACTCTGGTCTTTTCCCCTTTCTTTTCTTTTTCTTTCCTTTCTTTTCCTTTTGTTTCTTTGAGATCAAAGGTGAGTGTTACCACCTAATTGCTGCAATTCTAGGTGTGTCATGTTTCTGTCTTACTATGTGAACATGTGTCTTGTGGCCTCTCAGATTTGTTGACATAATTAAGTAACAATGACGTACTGATTAAATTTTATAGGCCTTAAAAGCATATAAATGTTAATTTATCATTTAATAGAGCCTCATTTTATTCTTCTACTTTCTGACTGTTCAAAGTGAGGCAACATTCTATTAAAAAAATATTTTATTTAGGTCCCCAGGAGTCATATTAGATCAACTTTCAAACAGTCAGTAACTATGAATATGAAATACTATTTTTTTGGTATACCTAACATTCATACATTTCCATTTTGTTTCTTTAAACTGTAATCACATTCTATGGGTAGAACAGATAATGGCATTACTTACAGATGGGAAATGTTGACATTGAGTCATAAAGACATTGTTGAACCTTACTGACATGTTTCATGTCATAGCTGGAAGCTAGTTACATTTTCCAAATTCATAGACAAGTTAAGTTATTAAAGTTTCAGTAAGTTCCCTCACTTGTGTCTTTAAACCATCATGGCCACGTGAAGGGTCTTCCCAGAAGCACATGTAAAGTGATGGAGCTACAAGGTAAGTGTCAACAAGATTCACTACATCCACAGCTTCAGCAAAACTTGACCTGTAGGCCTGCAGAGGTTTTCTGAAATCTGTCACTTCTTATGATCTGTCTAAAGGATCTTATAATTATTTTTCATCTGGTATGATTAATATTTCAGTGAAACTCCAGTGAAAATCGTATCTGTATTCAGCAGCCTACCCACCCTAGACATTGTAACTTTGTCATCTATGATTACATTCTGTATGTGCAATGCTCACAGCTCAGTTGTTATCTCTCCCTGCCTATTCTCTGGTCACATACTCTTTATATGCAAGAACAAAATCTTAGATGGCAAAATGGACTTCAGTACTCCAAAATTATTATCAGCTGATTCTGAGAGAGACCTGGACTTAGTAAAAAAAAAAAAAAAAAAAAAAAATTACAGGATGCACATGTAGAACATGTAGACTAAAAGGTATTCTGGTTATAGTACACTCTAAACATTCTCCTACAGGAATTTTAATGCAAAAGAAAAATATTATATTAGAATGAATATTTCTACCATGTAAACTGAGTAAGAAATTAAAGACATATGTGGAAAAATTTTGATTTGTTTCTTAAAGGTAAATTAAGATTTAGTCAATTGTATAGGAAACACAAATTTCTAGAGTTCCTACATTTTATACTGATACAAAAATAATAGAAAAGGCAGGTTGCAAATCAAAAAATGTCAGTAAATTGGCTCAAAGCCCTTATAATTCTGTTGAAAACTAAGAATTATATGCTATTCAGATGATATTTATAGATTTTACAAAACCTCTTAACACAGTCACTGATTCTTAGTATGAAAAAATGAGTTGTTTTACACATTAAAACTGCTGACTTTATTTCTAATGAGTCAGAATAATTTTCACTATTTATTCTTTTATAAGAAATTATCAGGAATAGGAATCATTCCTTTTACATGACACACACCTGATCCCATATGTGTCTGTCAGTCTCTCTAGCATATGTAATAAAAAATTGATAATTTATTAATAGAAATGTCCTAGAGGTCTCAAGTTTCACAAAAAAATCCAACACATCAATAGCAAAGGTTTAAAAATGTACTCCTTCGTCACATGACAACAAACCAAAAAAGTGTAAAAAGAAGTCTTTTTCTATAACCAAATTCCATTAACAGTATGAAGTAATCAAAAAATATACGTAAAAATAAAATTTGGCAGAGGGATTTATTTTATTATACAGAATTTGAAAAATTAAAACATGTGTACTATATAATCAATATACTTTCAGTATTTTAATGAGCATCTGAGTTCAGAAAAGGCTGTATCTGTAATCAGACATTTGCTAGAAATTATGGCAACTATGGGAATACCTGTAAATTGAGACTGACAGTGTTCCAGCATATGTCTCCAGTAAAATAAAACTGTTTTTTGCTTATTATAATATGAAACATATAACAGGCATACCACTCAATCCTACAAGTGGTCATAGAAATAACAAATAAAACTCTAAAGGATATGCTAAATAAACAGAAATAGGTAACAATCCCTCCAGATATAGACTACATAATGCTTTATTAACTTTGAATTTTCTAAATGCTAATAAGAAAAGAATAATAATTGCAGAAAGATATTGTGCTATATCAAAAAAACAAAGCTATTGAGCTAAATCAACCTATCTACTTCAAAGATGAGTTGATCTTTGAATTGAAAACAGGGTATGTGCTACAGTGGAGAAAGAAATTTTCTTTTTCTGAAGGTGAACAAAGATACCACCAAAATTAATAAAGATTCAATTTGAATAGGAGAAATTTTTTGAACAGGATATAATTATTTTTTACTGCTGAAGAGCATTCCATTGTGCAAATGTACAACAACATTTTAATCCATTATTCAGTTGAGGGGCATTTCTTCTGTAAGTCAAAGGACATAGTCAATAAGACAAAATAACAACCTACAGAGTGAGAAAACGATGTTCAAAAACTCTACATCTGACAGAGGACTGATCTCTAAAATGTAGAGAGAACTCAAAAAACTAGAGGTAAAAATATCTAAATAATACAATTAACTAATGGGGTACAGAGCTAAATAGGAAAATCTCAACAGAAAAATTTTAAATGGCTGCAGGACACTTAAAAAATTGTTCAATATCCTTAGCCATTAAAGAAACACAAATCAAAACATCTCTGAGATACCATCTTATACCTGACAGAATAGATAAGGTAAAAAAGTCTAATAACAGCCCATGCTGGAGGAGATGTGGAACAAGAAGAACATTCCTCAATTGCTGGTGAAAACATAAATTTGTACAGCCACTTTGGAAATCAGTGTTGCAGTTCCTCAGAAAACTGAGAGTGCATCTAACCAATGATCCAGCAATACCACACTTGGGCATCTATACAAAAGATACACATTTTTATCCCAAGAGCATTAGCTCTTATTCATAGCAGCATTATATGTAATAACCAGAACGTAGAAACAACCTATATTTTTTCTTAGTATGGATTTGGATTATTGTTTAATGTCACTGAATGTAAATGTTATGTGTTCTGTCTTTGTCTCTCTCTCTCTCTTTTCTTCTCTTCATATCAATTGTCACTATGATGTCTCAATATGTTCTGTTATTTTTGGTCACATAGTTGGCTATTAGATTTCAAACTTCCCAATGTAATTGCTAAATTATTTTCAACTAATAACGTTAGAGTCTAAACTTTTGTGCATCCTGAAGTAATATAAACCTTTGCAGGACAGGGTTTTATTTTGTGAGGTGGTTGTCATACATAAAATCTACTTGGAATTTCTATTTCCCTCTGGTCTGCTATTGGATCATCAATGTGAATCTCACGTAGCTTATGACTTCCTCACCACCAAGATCTGTATGATTTTAAATAGTACAATTATGGATAGACTGTCCCACACTCTGTAACTAATAAGACCTAGCCTCTTAGAATACACTGTGCAGATCTGCGTTTGCATAGCCATTCCTTTCTTCTGGGTAGCACACATGTCTGACCACATTGTGACAGCTGTCAGCCTGTCATAGTTTTATTTATAGTCTATAGCATGGTCATGATGTGAGAACTTAGCCTCCCTTTTGAGCTTCAAGTTTTCTTTGGTACAGTGCCACGTAGCTTAGAATTGATAGTTACACTGTAGCTACTCAGGTAGTTTCTAATTGTTAAAGTAGAAAGAAGGGGCATATGCATGCTGCAGAATTTCTTATACTATAAAAGATATGTTAGAATTTCATAAATAAGTGCACTTGCTCTGTATATCTGAAAATAATTTCCAGAGATTTTTAAATAGTGGTGCATGTGTGTGTGTGTTTCATAAAGTAGCTTGCATTCATTAATGGTTTTTATTTTTTACTAGGGAAAGAATACCACAGGACAGCTCACTTACAGTTCTATTTCTCTAGATTTTTCTTTGCAAAAGTTTGAAGTCCAATTCAATGCACAAGGATCTTTTAAATTTAGGCAATGAAAAAAAATAATATTAATAAAATATTTATTTGTTCCCATACATCAAAATATTTAGCAGAACAAATTATACTATCTAATACCTTAAAAATAGTGTTAGGGAAAACTCTTAGTCAAATGCATAAATAAAAAAAATTCAATTTATTGATATTTTAAGATTACATTTTCCATTAATATAGCATACATTATTATTATTTTAGATTATAAAAGATTATTTTATTGACATGTTAATTCAGATTTTTTATATTTAAAATATTTTAAAATATGCTTTTTGGGATATAATTTGAATTTGTATTCTAAGGTTAACATTTTGGAAGGCTGTCTTTCTGGAGAGGCAATGAGTAATGGGTGATTGAAAGACAAGGAAAAAGGAAGGGGTGTTCAGCCACTGGAATCATATCCATCATGAGGAATTAATATAGTTCTGCAGAGATACCAGCTAATTCCCATGATGATGTTTATGAAGAAGCAAACATGATCTCTCTTGCTTTCGGTCTAAATATGTGATTTGTTCCATATGTGCTCTCATATGACAGTGGTGATGTCATCCACCTGGAGCCATCATCACTTCTAAGCAGATGTTTGTACTGTGGGGTAGAGTTCAAGGCTTCGAGTGAAACAAAATTCTTCCTCATAGTCAAATAATCACCATAGAAACAAGAAATATATTAACTTATGTTATATCCATTAAAGATCCTTATTAGTTAAAGAGATAGATATTGAAGGTGACTAACATTTGAAAAATTTTGAAGTATATAAAATATTGAAAATAAACAGATATTTCTCAAAACAATACTATTGACTTATACTCTATTGATCCTTTGACAATTTTGCATAGTAGCCTTAGTATTTCTTTCTAATCCAGCAATGGAATCTGTGATTATTAACTCAAGACCTTGTCTCTCAACTCCAACAAAAGATATCACAGAAACACTTGTGCATCAATGTTTGCTGGAGCACTATTCATAAGTTATAAAACCAACCTATTTACCTACCCATAAAGAAATTGGTACAGAATATTTGTGTAAGTGTGTATATATTTTTAATAATCATAAAGAAGAATAGAATTATATCAATTGCAAGGAAACATGTGCAACTACAGACTATATTAAGAAAATAAATGTGACCTGAAGAGAATTTTTTTCTTTTCTCTCTTTTGTGTATCTGAGATTATGCATAGATACACAAAC
Source organism: Sigmodon hispidus (assembly GCA_004025045.1). Taxonomy (NCBI): domain Eukaryota; kingdom Metazoa; phylum Chordata; class Mammalia; order Rodentia; family Cricetidae; genus Sigmodon; species Sigmodon hispidus. The sequence continues at coordinate 57,233 of PVIH01012563.1, forward strand.
CATTTATACATGTACATTATAAAGGTGGAAGCAAAAGGTAAGCTCACATATTCAGGAAAATACTTGCAGCAGAAACTGAACTTGATATAAATAGACATAGTATCCTCATTGTTTCTTTCTACATGCAGAATTTGAATACTAACTTAAGATCTTGTTTCTATTTTTTAAAAAATAAATATGTTTAGATGTATTTACAATTTTTTTTTAAATTTCATTCATGCCCTCTTCAAACTACTCCAAGATCCAACATTCCTCTGACAGGCACCCACCCAAATCCCTCCCTATCGCTTCTCTGCCTGTCTCTATCTATCTCTATTTCTCTCTCTCTCTCATCTCAAAAGCATACAACAACACAAGAAACAACCAATCAAACATATAAATTATAATAATTATGACAGGATAAAACAATAAAAAGAACAGAAATATCAAGAAACATAGATCATATATTCAATCACACAAAAATTACAGAAAAACACAAAATTTAAAATCATAATATATAAACAAAACACCTGTAAAGTGAAAAAAATTAAAGACTATCATTGAGTTTGTTTTATACTGGCTATCTACTGCTTGGCATATTGACTTAACCTCAAATATAATTAATTCTTTTTTCTTTATATATATTATTTACTATTATTTTTTAATAAAGTCTCTTTTTTTATCCATGTATTCCCTTGTTCAAACTCCCTTCTCCTTCCTCCTCCTCCCAGGGCTGGAGAGATGGCTTAGCCGTTAAAGGCTAGGCTCACCACCAAAAATATAATTAATTCTAGTCTCTGCTTAGTGTGCCAATACATAAGCTTCTTGATCAACATTCCTTCTCTATGACATAACTGTAGCATTTTCCATTTAAAAGTTCTGGAAAATGAGTTGAAAATATAGTAAATAAATATTCATAGGATAATGTATCAGTCTTGCTTCATCTATTGCCAACATGTGGCTTTACTCTGTTGTTAATCTCTGTGTTCTAAGTCTCTATTTTCATGTGTAATGAAAAAGAAAGAAGCTATGACCTTGAAAGAGAGCAAGGAGATATGTAAGGAAGGGTTTGAAAGGAAGAAGAGTTAATAGAAAGTATTTAGTTCCTTTACAATCTCAAAAAAAAAAAAAAAAGGCAATGACATGTCAGTTATCCATATTTAAAAGTCATTAAGAAGTCCCAGATTTTCCTTAAGGCAAGTAATAATTTTTCATGTGTCCAGAAATCTTTTATTGGAAACTATAATTATATCCCAACCTTTCAGATTAAGTGAGAGTTGAAGAAGTCTTAAATCCAAGAAGAAACAAAATAAAGATGAAAAAGTTTTGGCTTCCCTCACATTCCTACTATTTTAAAGGGGGGAATGCAAAAAAACTAAAAAGTTTATCAAATCCCACATATTGTAAATCGTCATTGATTCTGAGATGCAAGGGATTCTGGGTAAGATGTGAGAAGGTTAAGTTAAACAACATCTATGAGAAAATAATCTAAAAAATAAGTAATAAGGGATCAAGAATTTTTTGGAAATTCATTTTAAAAGGAAGAAGAGCCTAAATCAAGGTTCAGAGCAGAAGCAATTGTCTGGTATCAAACAATACAGTTTATTTTGGGGGGGCGTTATTTTGAGATTTTTAACTGAAAATTTCCTTTAGATTGGAAGAAAGCCATAAGCATCTACAGTACACATTTGCCTATGGCTTGTGATTGTTTTGCCAAACATGGTGCCTGCAGAAGAGACAAATAGAACTGAAGGAGCCAATCAGATTATTGAGGCTTCGATGTGATTGTGAATAATCAGATCTGTTTAATAAGATGTTCACAAACAAACTTATAAACTTTATCTACTAAATTTAGTCTATGAACAACATCTTCTAAATTAGATTTTTAGAGGTTGATGTAGAAAATATAGGCATGACAAAGCTAAGTGAAAGAAGACAAAGTCATGACGTTGATGTAGAAAAATCACTCAGTCTTAAAAATTTATGAATCAAACACCAAAAAAATAATAAGTAGAGACAGTTATTCTTTATAGAATTTTGATTTTTACCATGAATAGAATATTTCTATATATTTCTATAAGGTCAATGTGAAACAAACTATTTATCTGATAAACAGAACTTTGACTTTAAAATTCAGACCCCATCCAGAGGTGAGCAGGTTCCAGCGCCTGATCCCCCATCCGGAAAGTTGCTTTTCAGGACCAGGGTAATCTGTAGAGCCTGATCCCAGACTCTCCTTAGCAGACAGGACTAGGGATCGACTGGGAAGGGCTCCTCTAGCCACACCTAAAAGAGGGGACCTTACACTGCCAGCCCTGCCTCCAGGGCAAACTGCATCATCAGAGAAGGACTGAGACTTTGAAATTCAGACCCTAGTCCAGAACAGAGTCAGAGATCAAGTGGACACCTTGGTCAGAGGAGACAGGAGACACACAAGCCCACTAGCCACAAATGACTAGGAGTGGCCTAATCATGAACCATTGAAGCCAATAGACACATACTGATAAGATGGATACAAAAACAGAAGCAATCCTTCTGCAGCAAGAAACTCACCTCAACCACAAAGACACACACAGGCTCAGAGTAAAGTGGTGGGAAAAGATTTTCCAATCAAATGGCCCTAGGAAACAAGCTTGGGTTGTCATCTTAATATCTAACAAAGTAGACTTTAAGCTAAAAGCAATTAAAGGGACCAAGATGGTCATTACTTATTCATCGCAGGAACAATTGGTCAAGAGGAGATTTCAATCCTGAATTTTTATGCCCCAAATATAAGGGCACCTACCTATGTAAAAGAAACACTGCTAAAACTAAATCCCACATCAACTCTCACACCCTAATAGTGGACGACTTCAATACCCCACTTTCACCCTTGAATAGGTCAACCAGACAGAGACTCAACAGAGAAATATGGAGTCTAACAGAGGTTATGATCCAAATGGATTTAATAGATATTTACAGAAGCTTCCACCCAAATGCAAAGGTATATACATATTTCTCAGCTCCTCATAGAACTTCCTCTAAAACTGACCACATAATTTGTCATAAAGCAAATATCAACAGGTACAAAACAAATGGAAATAATAACTTGTAACATATCGGACCACCAGGTTAAATATTCAAACATTTAACCAATACTTGTTATTTACAAACTACTAATTTTGGATGTTGATTCAAGGTTAACAAAAACAGAAACAAAAAACAGGAAAAAAGCCCCCTTAGTTTTCTTGATCAAGGGACTGAAACCACTCATCAGGATCCTTCCCTCACGGCTGGGTTCCTTTCCTACTTTTTCTACTCTCACCACACAATGACTGAAGATTTGAAGGACCACAGACATTCAGACTATAACTTCTCGCCAAGGTCAGGATGTAATGCATGTCTACATGAACACTTGTTGGAGATAAGTTGGTCAGAGATGTAGTTATTAAATATACATTGGCCATAGAACACTGAAGGTCATGGATATGCTAGTTATATCTTTATAAGCCATAGATGCACTGGCAGTGAATGTACCTGTTATGGATACACAAGCACCATGGATGTACAACTTATGAATTCACAGTTCTTTGTGCACTGGTCATCAATATAATAAATACATTGGCACAGATGTCCTGTGGTGCATATACCAGATATGGATGTGAAGGTCATAGACACAAAAGTTCTGGATGCACTGGTGATAGATATACTAGTATTGGATGTAAGGAATGATGCACTGGTGAAGGATTCTATATTTTTTCTATACTACTGTGATACACAGATGTCAATTTGATAGTATCTAGAGTTTTTATTAAAACAATAGGGGGAATCCTATCTAACTCCTGCATTGTTCTTCTGCAGGATTGGATTTAATATTGCTCAGGTTGTAAAGCCTATCTTCCCTGATAAATTTTTTCATAGATGTATTCCATAGAATTGTATATCAAAAAGTCACAGGTCCACTTTCACAATTCAAGATATTTTGTGAGTTTTAAATTATTTTGTAAATCATTACTGGTTATACAGATAAATGTTTTTATGGATTGTAATTGGAATGCCCATCAGTGATGGTAAAAAGTAACACTTGTGTTAGTATGAAAGGCCATATTTACAATATGCCATCTCCAGACTGGAAGATGTATATTCACACATATTTGTGTGTGTGTATGTGTGTATCAGGACCATATTACAGAAATAAGTTAAGTGTATTATTGATTCTACTTGTAGTTTCAATCATGTGAATTAGAAAAAAACATTGCTTCCAAGTAGTATTCTATTTTAATAATCGATATTGTTACACACAGAAAAAACTTAACCATTTACAAATTTTAGAAATAAATATTTTAGGTAGGCTGTCTTTCTGGATAGCCTAGTATATTAGTGATTTTAGTCACTAGTACATTTCTCTCTTTACATCTCTACATCAATGTCTATACTTTGTATCTTATGTGTGTATGATAACATATAATCACCTGTGTTAGATATAAACAACCATTATATCACATGAAACACAGAAATCTTGTCATTGCTGAAAAAAGAAAAATAGGTAAAATAAAGATCACATTATTCTAATTTGTACATATTCTTGTCAACAATATTGTCATATGTATATTTTCATTTTAGCATTGGATTACTGTAGCCACATGAATTAGAACAAACCAGAAACAATATTTTTGTCATAAAAATATAAAATTTATAACCATTATTTTATATTTTTAAAATTTATTTGAAATAAATAATTCCATGATGTATCTGTGATGTTTAAATTAGAACTTTTAGAGAAGTCTTATTCTCTGTGACTACAGCTAACACAACTTAGTAGCAATCAGAATGTATAATTTGTATGAAACTCTGTCAATACTGGTTGAAACATATTGACACAACCCTTTTCTGATTGTAGAATCTTGTTATTAAATTCTTTTTGTGATTCAGCTGGTACATACCACGCTGTTCTGGTCTCTGGTGTGTCAATATAAAGCTCCAAATAAACTGTAAATATGACATGGAACTCTTGTATAAGAAGAAATTTAGCGGCACGAAGAATCTGATTCATGATAGGGAAATGATAAAGGCAATGAGAGGGGAGGTGTATGTCTTCACATACAGTCTCTACACATGCGTTCCAGAGAAAAATACACTATAAACACAGAAAGTCCTCCTCTTTTTCACATTTCTATCAAAGTTGTCCAATAAAAACAGATATATTCATTACAAATTTCATAAAATTTTTACTATAGCACTGTAACACCTTGGAAATAATATGCCCTAGAATTTTAGTCATAAATATTCACACTACAATGCTGTTTCTATATTTATTTCTGTTTTGGTTATATATTCACAGTCATTCATATTGTCTCTTGTTTGTTCCTAAAATATGTCTTTGACTTTTCTTAGAGCAAAAGCTCAATGGTCAGCTTGGTGGCTGTGATTGGAATCCTAGGAAGCTCATTCATTCTTTTATTTCACAAACTTCACCTGTGAAGAGCATTAAAGTTCGTCTTAGGTTTTTAGATCTTCTCTATATTGTATTGTAATTCTCAAGAGTAAAGTAATTATTTCCATATGTATATGTTCACATAAGAAGTGAAAGCTTGTTCAGCCACTTTGAAATGCAGTAGGGCGGTTTCTCAGAAAATTGAGAATCAATCTCCCCAAGGACCCAGCAATACCACTTCTGGGTGTATACCCTAAAGAGGCACATTCACACTCCAAAGGTATTAGCTCAACTATGTTCATAGCAGCATTATTTGTAATAGCAAGAACCTGGAAACAACCTAGATGTCCCTCAACTGAAGAATGGATTAACAAACT